>CAOLHI010002763.1:0-228601 GCA_948474755.1 Ctenosaura bakeri | reverse complement strand
CATTTGAACGTTTATTAATTATTATTTAATTGTTCTGAATAATAGTTAACTCAGGTATACTCATTTGCATGTTATTAAGATTGGCTAATTTAAAAAAGCAAGCAAGTCATGTTCTCTCAACCTCAGAGGAATGCAATGGCAAACTTTCCTTGAATAAATCTTGCCAAGAAATTAGTAAGAAAGGGTTACCATAAGTTGGATTTGACTTGAAGGCATATCACAATGGGAACAGTGACTGCAACTATAATATAGAGCAAAAGGCAATCAATTTGTGGGGTACACACAGTGGTTTGGCATTTGTTTTCAATACTAAGTAAAACCAGTGTAGTTTGACTTTAGGGAATTTTTATCCAGCAATGCTGCCTTTGCTTACTAAAGAGATGAGGAACATGTTTCCCTCAAGATATTGCTGAACTGCAACATCTGTCACCACTCACTATGTTGACTAAGGCTGATGGGAACTGCGGTTCATTACAATTATTAAATGAATATTATGTTCCTCTGATTTCACACTCCTCTTTTCAACCATCTGCAAGTCCAGGCTTATCCTTGAGCTTTGAAGCCAGAAGTCAAGTGGCTCTGGGAATTGCCCTTAGCACTGTGCTAGATTTTCATCCCATAGTGCTAAGGAAGCTGTTCTCAGTGGGAATAAATCCTCACATGAGCATAGAGGCTTACATGAGATGAAAACAGAGTTCACCGACAGCATTCATCCTTCTACTAAAGCGACATTTATATCAACCACTATTCTCTGGGATTAAACAAACTCATTTGGCAATGAAGCTATTCAGCTCAATTGTCCTTGCTCTTCTGTGCTACCACATACAAGAGAGTAGAAGCCAAGTTTATATATCTTCCAGCACTGATAAGAAACAGCTGCCATGTTGCAAGGTTGAGAGTTTCATTAAGGCCAAAAAGAGTTGCCGTTTTCAATGTCAGAATCCACCTTGCTTCCTTTCCTAAAGGGAAGCTATCCATCTACTTATGACTTATTTTCAACTGAATCAAAGGAGAAATCTTAAACTCTGTGGGAATCTATCTTCTTTCTGTCATACTATGATGCTCTCACATTTTATTCTTTAGTATAAGCAATGCATCCTCCTACCTTATTATGATGCTGTCCTGTAATTTTGCCTGTATATAAGTTTCTTACAAGGAAAGTATGACATATATAAGTAGGGCACATGCCAAAAGTATACTGTTGCATGCTGTATTATCTCTCAACATACATTCTCTTCTAACTTCATGCACTGGAACTTTTTTTGTTTCCTTTTTTTTTTTTTGGAAACACACTTAACCGTTCCCCTCCAAAAAACCCCTCTTGGTGATCTATCTCGTGGTCTCATTTTGTATTTATAGCCCTTATATACAGAGAAACTAGGACTGTTGTTGCAGCTGCTGTTTGTTATCTTTACTCTAGGAAAAAGAAAAAGAAAAGAGAAAAAAGAAAACCAGGAACTAAACTAGATTACTAACTTCTTTCCTCTTAGCTTAACTGTGTATCTCAGACCTACCCATTTCAAACCCAAATGCTGTCATTTGCAAAAACATCCTACATTTTATGTGTACAGAAAGAACCTCACTGACAGAAGCTGAAAGAACAAAGGTTAGTCCTTTCCATTAGTACATATTATTGGAAGAAAATCTGCCAGTATGAAGAGTGGTACATCAACCAAGACAAGTAAATACCTTGCAGAACCTCACTGAAAGCTATCCACATGTTGGCATTCAGAGAACCTTCTCTCACATTCTTACCCCAAGGTACAACCTAGGATATATTCACCTCTAGCTGAAAAGAAACAGGAAAGTCAGTGTTCCATCTGGACAGAAGTAGCAAAAACTGACTTCACTTGCTGTGCTTGTTTAAGGAACAGTCACTGTGGTGGAACTGGCTGGATGCCCATGAGTCAGGGGGTCAACCTGGCAAATCCACAAGAAAACACAGCAGCACAAAGTGGCTGTTTGAGCAGGAGTAATCAAAACCCCTCCAATGTAGCAAATAAAAGAGGAGGAGGATCACCCGCAAGCTCTTAACAAAAGGCCACTTTGCCACTCTTCCCAGTTTGTACAGAGTTTCATTGCCAGACAATTCTATGAGTGCTAGGGCCTCCTTAAAAACGGAAGAGAGGAATAGTGATTTCTTTTTCATTCTCTTTGCTTGTACCAGTTTCAGTTAAGGGAAAAAAAACTGTGTCCAAAGGGAGAGGGGGGAGTGTAAGAAACAAACTGCAGCAAACACGATTATCTACATTGCAATTTTTGTTTCCTGTAAAATCCATCACTTGATAAATCTTCAGGATGGGTAGCTTCTACCACCCCAGCCCAAGCAATGTATTTTTCATGATTTTATATATTTATTTTAAAAACTTTTTGATCCACCTTTAAGGGTGGAACTCTTAAGAAGTACATTTACAACCTTCATAGCTGAGAAGCATAAGCTGTGACATGTGGACAGGTTTTTTTTAGTCCTAAAGAAAACACCAAAAAGACAAAGCATTCCTCTCTGAAGCACCATGTAAGTGGTAAGGATTAGGGATGGGACGAATCCAGAATTTTCCAAATCTGAATCCCTGGAAGGTTCTGGGAATCCACGAATCTCACGAATCTCGAATCTTTCGAATCCTTTTTTAAAAATGGTTTAAAAAGCAAGCGAAAGAAGGATGATCTCGGGCAAGACATACACTCTCAGCCTCAGCAAAAGCCTAGGCAACGGCAAACCTCCCTCTGATGAAATCTGGCCAGGACAACTGTCATAGTTTTGCCTCAGGATCTCCCCAGATTGAAAATGACATGAAGGCCCTTTCTACACAGGCAGGAAAATGTGGATTAATCCCACATTTTCCTACCTGTGTAAACAGGGTCACATATTACAGTACAGAGATAATTCAGGTCAAAACTGGCTTTTCTTTGCATAGCTCCTTATGGCATCCTGGGGTTTGTAGTTTGATGACGCATCAGTACACTTTGGCAGAGAAGGCTGTGGCCCCTTGTAAAACTACAAACCCCGGAATTGTGTACAAAAGAGGTCTGCAAGGGAACTATGCAAAGGAATCTTTCAGCTGTCCTTGAAATCACAAGCCTGTACCTTCCAGTCAAGTGCTGAACTTAAATATTAAATGTTCACTTTAAATATCTTAGAATACAACCCCAGCTGTAGTTTGTGAAATTGTTAGCAAAGGCCATTATTACTTCAAGGGAAAAACTCACCTATTTGGCATCTTCCTTTGTGTGTCTGGTCGCCCAGGTTTTCAGGCGTCCCGGTCTCCAACAAACTATTTGGTTGGTGGATTCGAGAGATTAAGTTCGCCTATTTTGGCACAGGAATTCAGATTCGTGAATCCTGAATCCTTGCCCAGGATTCAAGGATTCAGTTGGCCCATCTCTAGTGAGGATTTATTGTTTTCTTATTCAAATTAATACTATTTGAAAGTTCTCTCTGGTCTTAAAAACCAACCTAAAGCTCCAGTACATTGATCTGTACTCTGAAGTGTCTGTGTATTACAAAGATTCATATTTGTGAATTTTTTCATTTATTGTTTTTTTTTCAAGGCAATTTCAAATATTTTTTCCCTGAACAAGGAATTGTCCCCATTCATTTTAATTTCCCAACTAGTTCCATGAAAATTCTAAGAATCAGGAGGAAATCCTGCTGTGTCCTTTTCTTTGCCACCTCATCATCTCTGTTTGCAAGAACAGTTGCTCCTCATGAGTTCCTTATTTCTAGTACCAATCTTTCAATTATTTCCTTTTATATGCCACTTTTACCTCCCAAGTTAGCTTACAAGAAACTAAAAATAAAAGCCAGCTGACAATATATTAAAAAAAGAGAAAGCTCAACAGACAATGAAGCACATCCATGCAGTCATAGACTGTAAATTTGCCATTCTAGAGTCAGACTTCAGTAGTAATTACACTCTTCCCTCCACATTCATGAGTCTGACCTTTGTGAATTTGACTATTTGGGAGGTACACACATTCCTTTCCCTCTCCATTCTCCTCCCTTTCTCTTGTGTTTTGCCAGGCATGGAGACAGAGGGCAAGTGTCTGGGCAAAAGGCAAGGGAATTGCGCTCACCCTCTTTCTCTCCACTGGAGCTCCCACTGCCATTTCGTTGCCTCTGGCCCTAGCACTGAGGCAACAGGCAAGGGAAGGGCATGGGGAAGGGGAAGGCACACAAGCACCTTCTTTATCCCCTCTGGGGCTCCCCCTCCCGTTCCTTTGTGTCTGGTCCCGATGCATAAAAGGCAAGGGAATGGGAGGGAGGAGTCCAAAAAAGGAATGCGAGGGGGATCGTGGAGGGGGTTATCCATGCTTTTTCCATTTTCGTAGGGGTTCGGTGTCCCAAACTTTCACAAAAGTGGAGGCACCACTGTATTATGAGTAGTATGAACAGCACAGAAATCTTGCAAAATAATTGGGTTAAAATTGATCCATTGATCCTGATTAAAATCTTTTCACAGCAATAAATGCCACAGTTCCTGAAGCGCGCACTTAGAGGTCTATACTTTGTCTGAGATTCTCTTGGCTGGTCTAATTCTCCTCTGTAAGCAGAAAGGATGGGGCAATGCCTGAGTCAAAAGGCACTGGTCAAAGGAAGACAAAGTTTTCTTCATCATGGTCCACATAGAAAGCAGCCTGTTTCCTCCCTGCCTGTGTTCTAGATGGGTCTTTGAAGCCAAAGGCACTCTAAGAACACTATTTTGGCAAATCTCTGGCAATTTTTCAAGGTAGTATTCCCAGAGCACCTTTCACTTTAAGGACTCACTTATTTAATTAGAGTATTTATACCCTGTCTTTGGAAAACGAGGAAGTGAGTAAACCTGCCGCTCAGAAAATGGCGGCTTTTTTTTTGCATGGTGAAAGAAGACAGTTTCTCTGTCTTCTTCTAAACACCATTGTGCAACCATGAAAAAGTACACTTCACTAGTGTAATGGCCAGTTTACACCAGTATAATGTGTCAACAGGATTCCATCCAGTAAGTTTTTGCTCATGTGCTTCCTAGTACTTCAAGATTTATTTCCAAATAATGCGGCCCAGTGACACAGCAGTATTTTTACTGATCTGAGCTAAAGTCTCCAGTTAGAAAAAAGTTTTCAGAATCATATGGCACCTCTTCAAGTCCCAGATATACTACAGTCATAACAAATAGATTACTGCTTTGTACTTAATAACTGGTTTAACTCATTATTGGTTTCACTGAAAAAGATACAACTTAAAAACAGCAGATAATGGACCCAATATAACATATTTTTAAGCATTTGGCCAGACTGCCTAAGGCGACAGCTACAAAGCATTAACCTACTATAAAAATGCCAACTGTCAGACTGTATTCAGCAGGCAACAGTATTCTGCAGTTTAAGAGGTATTTGGAAGATTATTTGTTCCCACACTGCCAGCTACAGAATAATCCAAAATGTGAGACACAGACTTGGCAAGAAGCATATTATGACAAAAACCTTTCAATAAATGTTAGTGACAGAGAAACAATATCAGTGTATCATAGTGAAACGTGGTAATATTTTATTTCAAAATACTACCAGTAGCTCAATTCAGTACAGGCTCAATCTGCTGTTCTGGTCAAACTGCCACCAGGATTCTTTTATACTAATACACATCAGTGTTCTTGGATTTCTTTTGTATGGTTCCTTCTATTTGGCCAACCTGGTTGCACAAGACAGTAAATTCTAATACAGCTTACTGAGCATTTTCTTTGAATGCTATCAACTATCAGTTTCTGTATTTCCCTTCCAGCCATCTTATAATGAAATATCTGATAATGCAATATTCCAAATTGTAAAGTAAAGCTATAGTCAACTCTCAAAATCACAAAATTGGTGTGTAATGATTTGAATTTAAAACCTCATTATCTTTTTATTTGCCCCCAGGATTTTGAGGCTTGGGCATTCAGATGTTCCAAGCCTGTCTCATCCATCATTTTCACTAAAATGCTGTTAGACAGACTGACACCAACATATGATTACATTAATCAGGGATTTTGCACTCTGGAACAAAACTTTTCATGCTGTGAAAAACTCCCGACCATTTTTCTCTGTCTCCATAGTCTATATTTCCAATGGACTTTTCTGTGGGTTTGTGCAAGCAACCCAAATAGTAACAAAAATTTAGAGATCAAGAGTGGGCCAAAACACCTAATAACTTCCTCTTCCATCTGCTCTTCCCTTAATACTGAATTAAATTAACTATTTGCTAACTATGTCCAAGGATGTTCCTAAATCTCCTAAATGTAATTTGGACACCAAATTTAAAACTAGCCTGACCCTTAATTACAGCAAAGAATGGTAGAGCACGTTTATAGGGAAGCATATGAACTTGTGTGCGGAAGGTATAAGATTGAATTCTGCCTGCTTTCTATGACTAAGCCAGTACTAGCATCTCAGGGTGCTTCCAGATCAGCAGTAACCATGTGCCATGTTTTGTGGGATGAGTACTGACTCTCCTTTGGACTTTGTAGGGCTACTTCTTCCCATTCCCAAATCCAAATATATGAAAAAGGGGGGGGGTTGACTCCGAATGATTTCCGTAATCCCCTTAGGTGTGAGGGGGAAAATTTGGGCCCAAGGGAGACTTTTTAGGCCCAAGAGAGACTTTTTTTTGAAAAGGAAGTCAGAAGTCAATTTCCATTCGACTTCTTGTTTTAAAAAGGCCACTCCTGGGCCTCAGTTGGTCCACGGGGCCAAAAACATGGTTCTCCATGCCTCCTAGGGAGTGTGGGGGCCATACAGGACCACTTTTTGTAATTTTGGGTGTGTGTGTTAGGGGTCCTGAGTGCCTAAAATAACTCTGGGGGCCCACATGCGATCCACCGACCACACTTTCGCCATCCTTGTTGCAGAAGGTGGCAGCCTACTGTACACAATAAAGTGAACTGTGAATCAATTCCATCTTTTTCCTTAATGGAATTTCTGTACTAGAAATGGAAGAAGAAATAAAGGGCAAAACATGAGAAGCATGCAAACCTGAAATGTCATTATCTAGATCGTTTGCCAAATTTAGTGAATGGGACATACTAAGGGTATTAAAATGCAGTCCCACCCCCTCCACAGTATGCCATTGGTGAAAAGTGGGACGCATCTGGCCAAGAACATCAGAGTGCAGTTTAGACTACAGAAGTTATTAACAAGGAAGAACACATAACCTCGGAAGGGTTGCAGCAGCTTCCTTTTGCCTGAGCCTACTGGGAAGGCCAAGATTCCAGTACCAAATCTAGACAGTCAGAGGGTATGGCAGTCTTGAAACAACTTGGGCATTGCTGTCTACACCAACCTCATTCAGCATTCTCCAAGAAGCTGAACCATTGCTTGTTGGACTCATGAGCATCTGCTGCAGCAATGTCAAGCACTGTGAAAGTTAGCATACTTGAAATTCACATTATTATGTTCAAAGACCAGGAAACCACATCACAACAATGTGATCATATTTGTTATTTCACACTGTATGCCTTGAACATTTAGGTTGGGGTAGCCAAATGTGTGGTCCTTCAGAAGTTGCTTGACCACAAATCTCATCAGCCATAGTCAGTTTAGTCAACGTTAATGAATGCTGGGAGCTTCCAGCACCAGCTGGAAGGCTCTACTTTACTGTCACTGCCTTACATAAATCAAAGTGGAGCTAGCAGACAGGCCAAATAAGATTGCTAGAGAAGTCTATTGGTGGGCTGAGAAATGGTGTGGAACAGAAAGGGTTGAAATATCCTTATCACCTTTGCTCCTGCTTTGTCTGTCAAACAGCACGGCCTGGAGCAGGGGAAGTGGGAATGAATAGACAGGGTCTGTTGAGGTTCACCCTGGCAGGCAATAAGAGGGCCCCTGTGCTCCACTGGCATTCAAAGCCTTGGTGCTTTCCCACCTTTCCTCTCTAAAAGAATACAGGAGTTCGAGCTAGTAACTGTGATGTGAAATTCTTTGTCACAACTTTTGAGGTTTGGCATGGGGCTGAATTTTGGGAGAGGTGACTTTTTTTGAGGGTCCCCTTAAGGGATCATGGGGGTACCTTGGGGGGGGCTACTGAATGGTCCCATTTACTAGGAACCACTCCCTGGCTTACACTCAAATAAATTCTGCAGCTGTCAACCCAAGGTAATTTCTCTGCAGGCAGGCCAACAGATTATGAAGACTATACTGCAGTAATCAATAAAAGTTGTGGCTTTTTTTGTTTCCAGTCATATGATGTATTTGCATTGCTTCCTCTGCCATCTTCAACCAGCTTGAGTAAAACACGTTATAAGCACTTTGCAGTATGATGCTTCTAAAGCTTTTGCCCAGATGGTTGAACTTGACAGCCCCTGTGGTCTCTTCCAGCTCTATAATTCAATGCCCATTTTGTGATCTCCAGGCACCACTGCTATGCTGGAATACTAAACACTCTAGCTTACCCAGTAGCCTCTTTTTATGTCCACAAGCATGTGTCAAAAACATATTTCACATCACAGATAATGTGAGGAAATGCTCTTATGGCTGGTAATTTTTTAGTTGGCACAACTGATCCTTTAGGAAATAAATAGTCATCTTCCTACTGTTCAGGTTAGAAATAAGGGATAGTTTAGCACAGAACCGATGTCTCTTTAGATGCAAATAAACCAGCTTTCTAATTCTCATGGGTCTACCTGAGAGAATTCACATGAGCGATAGCAGTTTCCCCTCCTCCACCAGCACAGTAGCAGTCATGAAGCACATTTGGTGTGCTTCAAGGACACAGTACAGGCTTCTGTTCTTCTTTATGTGGGACCACAGCCAGGGGCTTCAATCCCATCAATGCGCATGAGTGGGTGGTGGCCGAGTTGGAGAGGAGGGGAGTTGCTTGGCCTGTGGCAGCTGTTGTCTCTAAATTCATTTTGATTCCTGGAATAAATCCCAGACAGCACAATGGTGAGCAGCAGCAACTATAAATTCTGTCAATAAAGCAAACTGAATAAGTGGAAACGGACTTTATCTGGAAGCTGGGTCACATGTTTCATCAGCGAAAGTTAAATTAAGTATAAAATATTTTAATGAAATTCATGCTAATTGCCAAGGGGATGACTTGCTAAGAGTATTTCTGTATGGATACACTGAATCTCTCAGAAAATAAGTAGCTCTGAACCGGCATCTTCACTCCTCATATTTACTGCTGTTCCTATTTCCCATTGTCTGTACCTGGACTTCTAGGCAAAGAGGCAGCATGAGTACTAATATCTTTCATTTGTACATAATTTTATAAATAAATATACTCCTTCTGGACACCTCTCCCAAAGGACTCTAACATACAGCTCATGTAAAAACACAGGAAGAATGGCAGCTGTGATACAGATGCTTTTCAAACTAAATGCGTCCAATATAAAAAACTGCCCAAGACTAGTTCTAACGTTATACAACAGCTGTAGCTGCACTGATCCTCACCATACTGCTGCAATAACATGAGGCTTTGTGGGAGTGTTCCCTCCATTCCCACCCCATCAGTTCCAATCTTTAGAAAAATGGTTTAATGCTGGCCCAGACAGAAGCTACAAAGTGGCCTCCCCCATCTGTTTGTTTATTGCATTGATATTACGCCCTTAAGCCAAAAAAGGTTTCAGAGCAGGTTACAAATGGTTAAATCTGACAGTTTCTTGCCCTCAGGCTTCCTGTTGTTGTTGTTGTCATTGTGGCGGTGGTGTGCCTTCAAGTCATTTTATGGCAGCCCTAAAACAAATCTATCACAGGGTTTTCTTGGCAAGAGTTATCTAGAGGGAGAGTTGTCCACTGCCTTCCTCTAAGGTTGAATGTAAATTGTCCAAGATCATTCAGGAAGAAAAGATAGACACCTGGAGTTATCAGGATGCCAAAGTAATGCAAGAAGACAGTCTTATCTCCAAGAGTCTGAGCCTGATTATTCTTCTGAATAATAATGAAAACAAAAGAAGCCATTGACCCTTGCGCACAAAATTCTAAAACTTTTTGTTGGGCTACCCAATAGCTTATGAAATTATGAGTAAGCTATAAAAAAAATCCTTATGTAAATTAGCCTAGAGCAGGGACGGGGCATACTTTGAGATTATAGTTCCTATCATCCACCACTACTAGTTATGCTGGCTAGGGCAGATGGCAGTTGCAGTCCAAAGAGCCATGCATTCCTAGTGGTAAGTGAGGAAAGTGCATGAAAATTTACAGTTGCATATTTGTACAGCCAACACTTTTCTACAGTTAGATATTTCAGCCAAAATCCAAATGAACACCAGCGGAATAGAAAGTCCTTCTGGTACAGCAACGTGGGATTGGCTGCTGCTTGCTGCTAAACATATTGTAGTACCTGTTCAGAAACGGGTCCTCCAGAGGCCCTAGGGGATCACATTATTGTTGTGCATCCAGCCACAGCAGCAGTGGGCAACTGTGCAGGGCATGGGCCATGTCCCCCTGCACCTACCCAGTAGGCCACATTGCTATGTTTCAGCATGCCCGAAGTGATGCAATATCCTTTCTGGCTGCCATGGGGAGGTATTGGCTGATTTTTGCTTTGTTTTGTATGGGGGGCTAGGTTTTGAGGACTCTGGTGAGTAGGGGGAAACGACCTCCAACATTTTCAAGCTGTTTTGGTAGCTTTGGGGCAGTTTTCAGCCAAAAAAAGCCCCCAAATCACCTCTCATATATTAAATTTTGTGGGGTGGTCTGGGGCTTTGGAGGGCCTCTGTGGGCTTCATGGAGGTATCCCAAGGCCTCTAGGCTCCACTTTGCTTACCTCCGAGCTACAAGAACCCTTGGGCTACTAAACGGGCATGTATGGGGTGGGGCCCTCAAGAGACAAGTGAGTTCTCTATGTCGCAAGAGGGAGGAAAAAATAGTTCCTTTTGGTGGAAATTAATGTTGCACCATATGATGCAGATCTCAGTCTGTGATGACATCTGAGAAGGACAAATACTCAACCAAAGTTCATGTAAGTTTATTCAGAGATTGTGGATAATTTACTCATGACAGTTCTCACACACGTCTCCCACGGAGGGCAGTAGGTTTAACTAAGTTTAACTGGTTGAATAAAATCCTAAAGAAGCAATTTTACTTTTCACTGTTAGCAAAATGACTTTTGGATACATTTAATATACCTAAGCCAGAGACACAGGCCATTTCTGCACTACACTGTTATAGTGCTATTTTCCTACTTCCAACATCCTATGGAATCTTGGGGTTTGCAGTTTAGTTGAGGGAGGCATTTAGAATTCTCAGCTAGAAGGATCTTGGGCCTTAGTAAACTACAAACCCCAGAATTCCACAGGATGTTGAAAGTGGAATAACAACACCGTAACATTGTAGGGTGGAAATGGCCTTGGTGATGAACACAAACAGTTTGGTGAATATTATCAGAAAAAAGGTATTTAAAAGATAAATGAAATTTCACTGATACTGTGTCAACTGATACACAATTTCATTGGTACTGCAATTTTTAAAAAGCCAACTTGAATTCTACTCAGTATAGTTATATTCCAATAATAAATACTTCTTTGAGATCTTCACCAGACCTCCCAACAGTTCCAATATACGTTGGCAATTTCTGTTTCAGGATTTCATGCAATGCAATGAAATGTGGAGACCAATGTAATAGTCTCTGTTCCTATATCCAGTTGTGCCCTAAATATTCCAGATTTTTCACTCTTGCTTGCTGTAGTGGATTTCAGCAGAACTTCCAATTTACATGCTACACTTTTCTCTCACCTGAGTTGTGGTTCAGCTGTGGCGTGGACACGGTTTTCCTCCATACCCACCAACCCCTCAATGACCTCAACGACTCCTCCTCAATCCTCCTCTGTCAGTATCTACATTCCCTGTCTTATATCTCATTTCTATATTCTATTTTAAATTTTTTTGTACTGTCATAGGACTAAAATTATATATAAGGTGGGGATGTGCTAAATTATTCATTCCTGCAAGAAAGAACATATAATTTAATCAATTTTTTCCATGTTAACCAATTTTCTCCCCATGTGCAGTTTTAGAAGGGATCTCCCATGGGAACAAAGTCTCTTACAGCAGGGAGGGAGAGTTCCCCTAACCTGACCCACACATCAATAGGGTGGTGATGGGGAGGCAGCCAAGGATCCAGAGATTGTAGTTTTTTAAATCTTCGGCTGCCCTTCCCCTTTACATACCCTGCATCATACTGAGGAGGGAGAAGGTAGTCAAAGATTTGGAGTTTGTAGTTCTCCAGAATCCCCAGCTGTCTTTCCCCTTGCCCAGCTCATATGACATCAGGCAGGGGAACCATCACTTGCCCTGTGTGGCATCAGTGAAAGGAAGCAGCTGAGGATGTTGGAGGCTATAACCTTCCCTCTTTGTGATGCAGGGGCAAGGCTGGCAATGATTTGGAGCTTATAGTCTTCCAGGATCTTTCCTGGCTCTCCTGCACTTGCTTGCTACATAACTTTAGGGGGTAAGTCTATTCGAGGACTGGAGGGAAACTGAGGAAGGGACTCAAGGACTATTCTTCTCATTGAGTTTAACACATTTCAAGTGTCTTCCTTTTTTTCCCTCTTGTGCATTCAAATATTCATCTCTAATATAAGGTTATATCCCTTTCGCTCTGTAACTCTAAAAGGAGGGGAAAAACAGCCTGGCTCCTGGAAATGTAAAGAAGGCATGCAGGTCAGTGGGAAACCCAGAACACAGTCCTTATGCACATGCAAAAAGGCCTTTCATGAAATCATGAAAGTAATACCGTTCAGGCATCAGATGCTGTCTGATCTTGGAAGCTAAGCAGAGTCAGTCTTTGGACAGGACACAATGCCAATGAATACCAGGTGCTGTAGCCATATTTCAGAGAAAGAAACTGGCAAAACCATCTCTGGGTACTTCTTGCCCAAGAAAACCATATGAAATTCATGGGGTTGCCGTAAGTCAACAGGTGACTAGAAGGCACACATCCATAAAAGGTGGAGACAGGCTATGGTTACTATAAAATTTCAAAATGTTCAGGAAACTCCAGAACACTGTCATAAGCACTGAGATCTGGTTTGTTACCTTCCAAAGAACAATTTTTTTCTCTTGTCTATCCTTGTTAGATAGTATTAAAAAATGGTTTCTCATCATCTAAACTGTTTCCTTGAAGCATAACAACATATACTCTATGGCACGTTTCCCTATTTTCTCCCCTCCACTTGAGCTAGAGTACATAATTTCCAGACAGCTTGGCAGAAGGCAGTGCTGATTTGGGGATTATGGGATGTGCAATGCAACACATCTAGAAATAAAAACACAAGGAAGACTGCTGCCCTATGGCTTTGCTTTCTGTTCAAAAGAGGTCCAGTTACCACATCAAGATAAAGTAAATGGAATAGTGTCCATCTCTTGCTCATCTTCTCAGTAGCTTATTTTCTGCAAGGGCAGTTTTGTCCTTTAGTTTGTTCATTGTAGAACCCTAATCATGTCATCCTTAACTGTGATACATACTCCTACATCTGTTTTTTTCTGTAGAGCCTTTTAGAATTCTTTGAAGGGCAGAGGAAGGATGTGGGCTCCTTTTCAGATTCAAATGAGGCAAATTTGCCTTACATTGGGTGCTACAAAGTAATGCCTATGTTACATTTAAGCGTGAGAAAGAGGAAGGAAGCACACCACACCATTCTATGTAGGTTAACAACCTTGCCAAACTCCATTTCGTCTTCCCACTCACACTGATTTAAAAAATATTTTTTTTTCCAAGGTAAAATGATAGGTATAGTTGCCAATTAATATGGGGAGAAATAAAAGAAAAAGAGCTACACAAACAAAACCAGTTATCTTTTTATCAGTCTATAAAACGTGTAGATTTTCCAAAATTTTTGTCTTGCACAATGTAGGAAATATGCAGACTCTTTCTGGGTGGGGGGATCTTTAAGTGCAGCACCACTGAAACAATCCTTCCACTCTGATATATACAAAAAGAGTCCAATAGATTGTATACCTATATTTGCTTCAGTAAAGTAGGAAGGCTCATGAACACAGTTCTTTTACAAGTGTGGTTTCCCTTCTTCATGAAGCAAACAGACAAATACTTTGCAGTCAGGCAGAATTTTGCACAGGCACTAAAACTCTTTCTCACATACAGATTTTAATGACAATGTGCAATACATGCTGATTAAGCAATAGTTACTGTTGGGCACCTGGAAAGCAAACAGGGCTGCTTCAGGATGCAGATAAAATTGTCAAGTGTGGATTTGACAAAGACGTATTTGAACGCACTTGTATCAACTGAGCATGCTCATGAAAATGCTGAAATTTGGCAGTTGTTCTCTCTTGGTAACAAACATGGAAGGAACTCTGTGCTTTCTGTGTAACACTAAATTGTTACACACATTTTCTAGCT
This sequence comes from Ctenosaura bakeri, assembly GCA_948474755.1. NCBI lineage: Eukaryota > Metazoa > Chordata > Lepidosauria > Squamata > Iguanidae > Ctenosaura > Ctenosaura bakeri. Next base: position 214,296 of record CAOLHI010002763.1, on the reverse strand, counting down.
GTGCTGTACTTGCAGTGTTGAGCCACTGATCAAATTATGAGCTTGTGAGAATGAAGAGAAACGCACATTTTTGAATTAGTTACAAAGAGATGGGTCGGGGAGAATGGAGATTGAGTATAAGGCTGAAATTCTACTACACTGAACAGTATTTACTAAAGAATAAGTCCTAATAAACACAACAGCAATTTCTGAATAAATGGATTATGCTGTAAATCTACAAAACAGCTCTAATTACTAGGGCGTAAGTCAGAGGACTGTTTAGTAGATTCTTGGCGAGCATCAGAGTTCCTAGTCTCTCTCATTATGGTTTTATGTACTACTTTCAAAGTGAAACTGGAGACCCTTGAGATGCTTCAGATATTACTAACAATTCAACAAACACATGGACAGCAAACTGTGGAACTCTGGGTGCCTCAAAGGAGGTTCTTAGAATGCTTTACCTCTCAACACCTTGCAAATTTCCTGAAACTTGTGTACACGTCTCCTTAATGCATAAGATTTTGCTTGGCTTTCCTCCATCTGCAGCTCCACTTTGATTGAAAACGACGTTTCATCTTTGCCTGCTGTGAACCCAGGTGGTTCTACTTCAATCCTGGTTTTGTAACTCAGCAGGAAGCAAGATGAGGTTGGGAGAGGTTCACAAGCAGATGAACTGCACCATGCAGGGATGAACACATAACAACTTAATTATGCAAATGATAAAGTGACAAAGTAAGACAAATGGCTGGATAGCAGTAGGTATGAAAGGGATCTAGGAGTCTTGGTAGATCACAAGCTGAACATGAGTCAGCAGTGTGATGCGGCAGCCAAGAAAGCCAACGCAATTCTTGGTTGCATCAATAGGAGTATGGTGTCTAGATCGAGGGAGGTAATGGTACCACTCTATTCTGCATTGGTTTAGGCCTCATTTGGAATACTGTGTCCAGTTCTGGGCACCTCAATTCAAGAAGGATGTCGACAAGCTGGAACGTGTCCAGAGGAGGGCGACCAAAATGGTGAAGGGTCTGGAAGCCACGCCCTATGAAGAACGCCTTACGGAGCTGGGTATGTTTAGTCTGCAGAAGAGAAGGTTAAGAGGGGACATGACAGCCATGTTTAAATATTTGAAGGGATGTCATGTTGAGGAGGGCTTGTTCTCTGCCGCTCCAGAGACTAGGACAAGGAGCAATGGATTCAAGCTGCAGGAAAGGAGATTCCACTTGAAACTCAGGAAGAACTTCCTGACGGTCAGAGCTGTCCGGCAATGGAATATGCTGCCTCAGAATGTGATAGAATCTCCTTCTTTGGAGGTTTTTAAGGAGAGGCTGGATGGCCATCTGTTGGGAATGATTTGATGGGTGTTCCTGCATAGCAGGGGGTTGGACTGGATGGCCCCTGGGGTCTCTTCCAACTCTATGATTCTATGATTCCTTGGCACCCACTGCCATAACTCTAATGGCAGGTTTGTCCCATGGCTTTGGGAAAGACACTGTTACAGATTCTGCTACCTGGAGGTAGGTAGAAGTTAACATATATATGCAAAAGCACTGTCCCTCCTAAGAAGCTGCAACATCTGTTCCTCTTCTCTCCTTCAATGCTAGATAAGTAGCCAAAACAAAACAAAAACATAGTTTATCTCGTTCAATTTAAATTTATATCACGCACAGCAGCTGAGTTTGGAGAGAGTCAAACCAAATTTCAAGCCTATTTGGTTTACCTATTCTATACTCTCTTTTTTTCTTTCAAATGTGCATCAGGTTTCAGACATAAATTTCACACTAGTTACTGAGATACACTTCAACATTTCTAACACATTATACTTCCAGTCACATTTTCATTTTAGTAACAAATACATGAACCGGGGGGGGGGGCGATCAGATGATTTCCCAAATAACACTTAAGATTCCAGCTGTGAAATTTAAGCCAGAATAATGACCATTATCTTAAAAGAAGTGAGAAGACGACTTGAATCTGTAGAGTTTGTGGAGGACAGCAGAACAGCTGCAGAACTGATAAAAATTGACACTGTCCAAGCAAGAGAAAATAAAGAGAGAATAAGAAAAAATAAAATCAGACAAAGAAGTGCTTAATGGGCTTATATCTAGACAATTAAACCTTAATTTAAAGCTATCTTCCTTCTAATACCTCCTTAGTCAGGAACCCTGTAATTGCCTCTATGGCCGCTTGCATAATTCTCATGAATGTCATAATAAAATACAAGCATATTATTTAGAAGCCAATTCATCTTTGGCAATGATTTAAGAAAATGGGAATAGGGAAGGCAAAGCCAGCAAGACTAGAAAGGTCAAAATGAGGGCAAGAGAAAACAGCATATGCAGAAATATATGTACAACACTGAGAGCTGAAAAGAAATGAAAGCAACCTAATAGAAAAAGGAAAAGGCTTCCAAAATATGGCTTCCAAAGACAACAGTACTATTCAACATTCAGATGAGTGCTCTACTGAGTGTGCTAAGGTCAGAGACTTCAGTGGACCCAAGTGTGTCTAATTATGGATTGGACTGCAGATCAAGTGAGCAACGTTAAACAGTTTGAAGGTTTACCTAAGGTGAAGGCTGAGAACACAGAAGGGGTGTAACATATATGAAGAGAAGTAATTAGTGGTCAAATGTAACCTGCTTCAAAATGCAGCATTCCAAAATAATTTTGACAGTTTCACTAGATAGAAATGCTGCGATTCTGTACAAAATGATGAATTATGCTAGCTCATAAGGGTCGTTCTAAATGTGACTTAAATATAAATAAAAGTGACAAAATACAGATGTATCATTCTGCTCATCCTAATGGCCATATATTGCCTTTATTGTCAAGAGCATGAGTGATGAGAGGTTGCTTCTGTTTCATGACACATACCCGTGGTGATTACCAGGTTCACCAAACACAGGTGCACCCTGAGTCTGTAATAACCATGAGGTCCATACCAGTCCCTCCCACAAGTACCTACTATTTTTCTGTCATGCTTCTGGAGTTTATCTGTGGAGAAAGAATGCTTGACTAGCTGGGACTTCGATCTGACCCAACATGGCTCCACTTATGCTCACGTATAGAGGAGAGACTAAGAAGATGCTCTCATGGAACTTTATGTGCAGAGTCTAAACCCAACCACCAAGTGTATGGAATTACAAAAAGCTCAATTTTGGCTCATTTACTTTGCAGCATTTGAATACAGCCACTGGTGCGGTGGTAAATTTTGAAGCATGGGCTCTCACCAGCCTAGTCCCTCCAGTAACACCCCCATGGAGAGTCCAAAATACACACCGCTGTGTTGATTTAAACAATTTCTATAAAAATTTTCATATTTATCAGAATCAGGTCTTTGGTAAAGCCACTGCTAAATTCCTTTGATTACAATATGCATAGCTTATAGCACATCACTGCTGGGAAAATTTCTGTTTTCTCTCTAGTTACTGTGGGGCTTGCTGGGAAAACTCAGGGAAAACTGGAACTTGTATTTGTAGAAGTAAATTATATAATGGTAGTATATGATATCACAGTCCCTGTCAATTAAAAAGTTCCAGGACTTTCATCCTGTGAGCTTCAGCTTCATTACACTACTAAATAGAGCTCCCATTAAACATTATAGGAGAATATATAAACATGCAAGAAGAGGAGATACTAGCAAGGATTATTTATTTGTTGTTGCTTTAAACTGAGGAACACTACAAACTACATCCATTTATCTCCACTCTGAAATGGTATAATTCACTCTAGCACCCACACTTACATTTTCTACTTGTTAGCGCAGATCAAGCCTAAGTTGAAATGAAATTGCAAGAACGAGTATTTCAAACTGGTGATGGCCAATGCATGTACAGTCAGAGGCTGTTGTCTTTAACGCCTCTTCTGTAATCCAGAGTAACTAAAGTACTTCAGAACTTCTTAAAATGACACAAATAAGACTCAGATGCAGAACTGTAGAACTCTTAATTCAAAAGCACAGAATAAAATGATCCCTCTTCTATACAGCTCTACCCTTGTCAGTCCTACTTTGAAATTATTACCTCCATCTTCTGACTCAGCCACCAGACAATTTTGAAATGTTTTGTAATGAGCTGATTATTTCAGCATAGCACCCTAGATACTATATAAAAATTATTGTCAAATTTATTGTTGAATACCTCTCTCCATCTCATACATTTTGATAGTCAACCATAAAATACCAAGACCAGACACAGAAAATTGGGTTAAATAAGGGCCACTTTATTTAACATATTTATTTAAGATGTGTTGGCCTGGAAATGAAGCAAGTTGGGGGAGCAAACGAATGTGGGTCCAGCTGAGGCCAGGTGTCAACCTGTTGACAACCTCCTCAGCCTTGCCTTGGGTGAAACACCTCAGTCCCAATACCTGGGTTGCTTCCCAGGCAGCCATAACTGGAAGGTTACCCAAGGGACTCCTGTGTAAGTTGCAGAACTCTACAAGTGAGAACCCAGATCTCAGGCTAACCTCAAGGGTAGCCTTCTTCTCCAATCCCTTAGGTTGCAGAACCTGACAAGGGGAGGTTTCAGAGCCCTACCCTACACCAAAAGCATGCCAGAAGTGATCACTGAAGACTTGTATTCTCTCTCCCCCATGCTACCTGCAAGCTGAAAGCCCATTTAATGACACCAACCAAAGTCAACTGTACAAGTCGTTCAGATACAGTATGGGTTGGGGGGAAAAAAAGATAAAAGGGGAAAAAATTCCTACTCAGCCCCGAAGCAACCACGTAAGTTTCACACTGCACTGTGGGCTGCACTGTGAAGATGCAAAGAGACATGTGAGGGGGTGATCAAACCTTAAATACCCTATGACTATGCACCTATCACATGCAGCATTCTGGCACCCTGGTCCCGATTATGGAGGGTATCAAAATCCTACCCTCCCCCAAAGTGTCTTTTGCTGTGAGAGTCCAGGTAGGTAAAATTTACAGAAGAAAGCAGCAGATAGTAGGAAAAAAGAGCTTTATATGAACAAAATATCAAAATACAGTTTTCATATTGATAAGTGGAATCAGTTCAAACACATCTTACTTTAATCCTTACACACTAGGGGAGTGATTTTAATTAATCTAGTGCTACCCAGAGAACCAAGATATCCCAGTGTCATGGCACTTGATGTCCCATAAGAAGCTAGACTACAATACTTTTGCTCCCTTAAGTAACTGGGTATGAGAAAGAAGCAGCCATATGCCCAAGATGGAAAGGTTTTACCAGATGAAGTCATGAGACGAAACACTTTCAGGAAATGGTAATGTTGTTAATGAAGTTAAGACTGGTGGGCAAAATAAATAATGGAAAAATAATATTAGAAGACATGTATGCTGGGTAAACAATTTAAACATAAAGTAACTTCACGTAACTCAACAGGAAAATTTTAGCATAAAAATGGCTTTCTCAGAGGTGATGTATCTTTTTCCAGGTAAGCAATGACTGGGCTTTCTACAGTCTTGAACATCTGAAACACATCATGTTCATATTCATACTTTAAGATGGGTAACTATGTTCAAAGCTCTCTTTCTCTTTCACTATCCTCCATTCTCATCTTACTTTGCTCATGCCTGTCTATAGCCTCCAAAGCACTTTCTGGACAAGCTATCCCTCATTCTCTCCATATCCTTTAGAAAAGATAAAGGTCTAGGAAAGGTTTTTGATAATTTTGTGTCCTTCTCCAGGTTTCTGCTAAGCTCCTTTCTCTTCCATTTCATTCTTCCTGGTGACTAGTTAGCCCCCTTCATTCCTTCTCTCTTCTCCCTAGTTTGACACCATCATCACCTGTCTAAGAGCGAAAGTCAAAATCATTTTCTTTTCCTCACTTGTTCTCAGTCCCCTGACTCTGTTTGGGGGACGCAAAATCTTTTGTCCACTGGAAATTGAATCAGCCTCATTAGAAGCTCTCATATTAACTCCTCTTTCCTGCTCATGGTTTCATTTTTTCTCTTGTCTTTAACACATTCTTCCCAACTTCAGTCTTCGGCCCTTACCACACTATGCCCCAATAGCACATTGTCTTGATGGAACCTCAGGACTGCCACTGCCAGGATGGGACTGAGGCCTGAACACTCCCCTTTGTTCCTGGTTGGCTGCTACAGATAGGTAGCATCAGAAACACTGATACAGCAATGATGTGTTCCCTTCTCTGCCTCTTCTCCACCCCACAACCCATGATTGGTCAGTTCTTGCACTGTGTTGTGGAAGGAAGTGCTATTGAGCGCTTCAGCCCTTATTGCAAGCAGGCAGCTGACAGGATCGTGGTGGGAAAGGGGCCACTACTGAACTTTTTCTAGTAATAAAAAATTTTGTGTTTCCCACAGGTGGGGACAGGACAGCAGCAGGTGAACGATGACATCATGCAACAGCATGTGTAGTGGACTGGGAGCAACACATTGCTTTCCTGGGATGACGACATTGTGCGGCAAGGGCCTTACTCAACAGGAGATCATGCATGGGTTCTGCTCTTTTATCATTTCTTGTCTACAGAGGTTCACTTGGAGCCACTCACATGCATGCGCTGCTTGCAAAGCAAGCTGAGAGAGGAAAAAAGGCACTAAGCAGCTGGGAGACTTTGCAAACAGCATGTGCATGGTCAGTCCCAAGAGAGCCTCCATAAGTCTTTCATGCTCTCTACAATTTAGTACATGGATTCTACTTTTCAACCAATTCCATTTTCTGACAGTGCTCCAGTTACTTCCCTGTTAGATAAGTGGGTGGAGTCTGTATAGAAGCTGGCCTATAGTGCATAACATTACCACCTGTAGAAGTGGAAACACAGTCCCCAAGTTTTAGCAACTTGTTATATAGCTTTTTTTACCTACAAACTAAAGCAGAGAGAGAAAATGTCCTAAAATCAATTTATTTTTACTATTGAGGTAACAATTACCTTTTGTCACAGCACAAATAACATATTGGACCAACAACAACAACAAAAATCCACTCTTTTTTCAGCAAAGCCATGGCACAGTGAAGTAGGTGTGTCACGGCATCCCCCTTTCATTTCTTCCTGAAGAAGGAATTTTTTCCACTAGGGAAACACTGGAATTATTTGCAGTCATAGAAGTGTATAAATAAAGAAGGGCACATCTTATTTTATCTGAGTTTCTTTTTTAATTTGCCCCTATGGTTCTGGCTATGAATGTTTGCATGGGCAACATGAACACTGCTTTTGACACAGACCGATTTTATATTTTGCAGAAAATTCTCCACAATTAGCACAACACAAGTGTTGTTCTTTTTAATCTACTGCATGAGGGCTAATAAATGAAAATACTAATGAGCCTTTGCCCTTGCCTGTTGGCAATTTCTTTCATGGTACAAGCAAGCAAACTTAAGAAGCCTTAACATTAATATAGTTTCTCATTTTGTCTAATCTGGGAAACTCTGGTCATGAGATCTGAAACAAGCCAGGATCCTAAACTATGGCTTGAAGGTGACTTAATATAAGGCTTCTGTCAAAGCTGGTAAATAGATTTTTCTGGTTTGGATGTAATGGGAAGCTGTGCTTAAAATGAAGACCTCTTGGCTTAACTACACTTTATATGAAAGATATGAGAGATGAGGTTATACACATGGGTTTCACTCCTATTACAGTCCTCTCTCCACATTCGCAGGTTTGACTCTCACAAATTTGATTATTCACAAAGCACCCATGTCTCCCCTGCATTCTACTCCTCCCATTACCTTGAGTTTTGCTGGTGTAGAGAAAGAAGGCAAGTGTGCGGAGGCAAAAGGTAAGCAATAGAGTGCGGAAGATGTGTGAGCTCTCCTTGTGCCCTCTGGAGTTTTCCTTTCCCATTCCCTTGCCTCTGCCCCCGTGCTGAGAACTTGCACCAAGGCAAAAGATAAGGCAATAGGATGCACACAAGATCCTTTCTTCTCAGCTCTGGAGCCCCCCCCCCAACACTCCCTTGCCTCTGGCCCAGGTGTGGAGAAAGAAGTTTCCTGTGCCAGAGTCCTGGAAGGGAATGGGAATGGGATCATAGCGGGGTCTTGTTCAAGATTTTTCCACTTTCACAAGGATTCTGAGCCCCGAACTCCTGCGAATGTGGAGGGGCCACTGTACTGCTTATCAAGCCAATATACATGGTAATCTGACAGTGGATTTTAACTTAAAATGAAATTTTACAGTCTATGGATAGCCTATTAACAAATCCACTTGTAGAATTAGTCATCTTAGATTCATTTACTAAACGTTTGGGAATTCCTCTTTGCAGCTTCTTCCTATGAGTCACATACCATGCAACTGACTATATAGATGATAAAATAATGCTGGGAAGTCACCAGGATTGTTCTATATTACCCTAGATGGTATCTAAAACCAATGATACAACATCTTACTTACTTACAAGTAATATACAAAATAACGAACAACAAATTGGGAAGTAGATGTAGTTCTGGCAGCTGGGTAATAAAGTTGCTAAGGTAACGTAAAGACAAAAACATAGGTGTTGCAAAGAACTGGGCATATAGCATACAAGAGTATTAGCTCATTGTCAAAGCAGAAAACATGATTGATATGTTGGATGATGTGGATAAAATCTACATGATTTAACAACAGTGTTGCTGCAACCATGGGCCATGTGCACTGGGGGCCCAGAAAAAAAAAACGGACAGAGAAATCAGCAGGTTTCAGTTGTGAGACAAAAGGCAAAGAGGGTGAGGCAAATTGGATAAAGAAAGCTATACTGTAAGAACAGAGTGAGTTGAAGGCAGGATCAAAAGTAGTGGTTGAAAGCAAAGGTAAAACTGATAATAAGAGATAACCAAGATTTCCTGCAAGTACCTGTCTAGACACAGACTCATTCTTCTTTAGTTCATCCTTCAACCACCTGCATGAGAGATACTCTTTCCTGTTATGTTTCATCAGACATACACCAGCACCTTCTCATAACCCTATAGGTAGTAAGTGCTCAACAGCCCATCTGTGGCTCATTTTACAATTTCCAGATTATTCAAGGATCTGTATTCATGAATATTGATCTTCCTCATAACCTTTAGAATAAGAAGTGAGCTATGCAATTAGCACATTAATTGCTGTTTAATCACATACTCGATGATGGCACGCACCATGATAATTTTGCTCTGCAAATTAAACACTTTGCCATTCTGGTTCATAGCATCACACATATCTAATTCCATATTCAAAGCAAATACCCTGCATCTTCCATGCTCACAGGACAGCACTTGTATGTACAAATCCGCAGGCAGAGAAACTCAGTACTAGCATACTTAGATGTTAATTTGCAAAGTACATAGTATCTTATGAACTCATAACGGCATCCAACTTAGAGTAAAACTCTGGAGAACCCACACAATATATTTTAATGGAGCATTCTAATATCACTAATATCATCAGTTCTAGAAATATATGGTATTGCACTAATTCTGCTGTTTCATTCTTTGTACACATCTCAAACAGTTTGACTTTGGCCACAATGGAAGGTGTTTATTAAAATAGGAAGAGGGAGGATGGTAGCTTTCAGTCAGCCAGGTCATCTGACCAGCTGCTGTGTGCATGGCAAATTCACTTCGATTTTACCACCATTCTTTCTACAGCAGCTCCAAGCTCAATATGAGCTCCACCAGCACCAAACTGCAGGCAGAGTGGTGTTTAAAATCAAGGGTACATTTACTGTTCCCCAGAGTGGTAGATCCACTTATTATGTCTGCAGTTGACCATTGTACAGAGAGACTCAACCTCATTTGGAATCCTGGGACTGGTAGTTTAGGGAGAAGTATTTAGAATTCTCTATCAGATATTCCTCAAGTATCTCACCAAACTGCAGACTTTAGAATTACACAGGATGCAACCATGGCCTCAACACTGCCATAAAGTAAGCAGTCTTAATCTAAAGTGCTTTTATAAAAGGAAGAGAACTACTCCACCACCAACATGGCCCGCAAAATTTCAACCTTCCAAACAGTATCCCTGTTTTATGTCCCCTATTTATTCTTGTTTCTGAACTGTTACTCCAGTACAACTGTTACTCCAAACTGTTACTCCAAAACATGGGTGACTCAGAGGTCCAGAGCAATGTGGCTCACCCTAAGGGTCTGAGAGTAGTATAAGAATGGGAATCAGCGAAGTAACAGCCTATGTCCAGAGTACTACAAACTACCTGGCTCAGAGTCAGGGTTTAAATACCGTTTCCACCCTGAGCAAGAAGGTGTTAATGGTTCTCTGGAAGAATAGACAAAGGACTGACGGGAATTGTGATAGCTCCTTAATGGCAGAACAGATGAAGAAACAAAAGGTGAGTTTCTGTGGGCAGAATAAGAAGGTAGAAGAAAACCAGTTGCTCTGTGGAGGCGGTTTTGGGCGCTATTGTTTCTAAAGGTTAAGTTGTTGAGGGACATTTGCAAGTCCATTATCACCAGGGCTTCCCTGACTATGAGCTGGCTGTGCCCTGAGGTCCCATCTGGCCCACTTCTGTATTGCATGTGTTCACCCAGTCCTCTTTTGCCAACAAAGTGTTGCAGCCATAGCAGTGTATAATTTATATCTCATGCCAATGAAATAATATTTGCCAGTTAAGCCTTATCAAGGAGTAGGGGTATATGACCCAGTAACAGAATCAAATGATCTTCAAAGAGACTTTTTGGTACAGTCCCTACTGTGATGCCTTTTCTCAACAAAACAGCAGAGTACTCAATATTTTTGAAAGCATTTGAGTGTTTTTTTTAAAAAAGTGATGAAATATTGTTGAAGTAAAATCAACTACAAAACCAAACCATGCCTATAGAAAAGAGAATAAGCTACATTATACAAGCATGCACAATTTCTCAAAGCCATGTGGGTTGCTAAAAGACTAGAAGAACCTGTTTTGACCTTTTTCCAATGCCAGTGGCATTTAATTTAATTGATTATCTACATACACTGAGTAACAATCATGCTAATTACCGACAAAGCTTAAAGCAATCAACGTACTGAACAGAAAATAAGAGTCGCACATATGCCTGAATACAGACAGCTTATGTTGTTATATTAGAATGCAGAGTCTCTGCAGTACAGTTTTCTTAAGTGCTGGAGCTTTCCGCTGCTTTCACATCCCTGTCAAGGAGAGCACTACTGTTATTTACATACAGCTGAAAATTCTGCACCAATGTGAGAAATACATTTGCTATGGAAGCAGAGGAAAACAGTGACATTTTTATGAAAAATACCTTACTTCTGAAAGTATTTCAAATGGTGAAGCTGAAAAGAAAACAATGGCAGTACTGTAGCAGTGCTTCAAAACCAGTGATGGTGGATAGCTTCCATGTCAGCAGGGATGTGCATGTGTGCGAAGACACTCTCATTTTTAACCCTTCTTTCCTGTGGCACCTTGGTTATGGAATGCTTTTCCCCCAGAGACCACCAATGCTGGTTTCATTCTGGATTCAAATTAAAACATAGCTTTTATTAAAGCCTCTGGGGCCTAATGATTTCAACTATAAATGTTTTAAAAGAAGAGAAATCACGGCAAGGAGGGATCACAACACTTTTCTTTTTCAAAAAGAAGAATATAAATCTGTGTATTTTGGATTTTTAGTGCTACTAGAAGAACAGAGTAAGACAAGCTATTTGGCACTTACATTCTGGCACAGTTTCCTGTACTCGGGTGAGGAGACAGGAAACAAACTATTCTCACTGCTTCCATTCCCTCCACCCGAGTTCCAAGTGGCTGCTCCCTCCTTCCCTCCCTGTCTGGTTCTCTCTCCCCAGCTTTTCCATCTAAATAAACTAGACTTGTCTTTTAGGACAGATCCAGCTGGGCAGAGGTGCAGTGTTGTCTCTAGATGGAGAAAAATGGTGCAATGCTGCAGCATCTTCTAGCCATTTTAATCAGACATCTTTCTAGAATGGAGTAAGACTCAGATAGCTACAATAAGTGTCCTCTGAAAAAATATGTGCGCATGAAGTAAACTCTAGAGCATTCCTCAGGAACATTTCGCTAACACACACTGCCATAATATGGATGGCACATGTCCTATTCATCTAAATTAGTTTCTGTGGAATCCAAAGCTCGTTGACTCTTAGGTAAGTCCTACTCCATTCAAGGAGGGCTGGAGTCTCCATCTGCTGGATAATACTGCAGGAAACAGACAGAAAATGTATGGTAGCAATATGCCATCCTCCCATTCACTAAATTCCTTCTGCACTGTTTCTTCTTTTCTGTTTACATTGTTTAATATAACAAATAATATAGTTTAAATGTAAAACTGAATAGAATAAAAAGCCACCATTAAAAATAAAATATGTAGTTACTTATCCTAAAAGTATAATTTTATTTCACAAATGGATATATATTTTCATGAACCAATATTGTACTTTGGGTACTTAGTTATGTATGTGCAACTAAGTAATTTCTCCTGATCCAATACCTCCAGCCCACCTTAACAACCAAGATTAAGAAATTCTATTGAAATAAAGGAAACATATATTTCTTAAAAGAACAATCAAGAGCATTCATTGTCCACTTGTACTGGTGATGTCGCACCAAGTTCACTAAATTTTTCCCTGCCAGGCTTATTTTTAAAAAAGAACCCAACCTGAAGAAGAAAGACACTATTATTCACAATAGTACATGTTACTCAACATCTGGTGGGAATGAATAAAACTGAGTTATATGCCAATGAACTTATCATCTCTATGCAGTTTGAGATAGTTGATGGGAACAATATTTAGGTCAGTTTTCTAAAAGTAGCATCTTTGAGTTCACAGATACCTCATAACGGTTGGATGAAATCTGTGGCTCGCTACGTAGTGTTGTCGTTGTGTGCCTTCAAGTCATTTACGACTTGTGATAACCTGAGGATGACCATATCATGGGGCTTTCTGGGGCTGAGAGTGTGACATGCCCAAGGTACCCCGTGGGTTTCTATGGCTGAGTGGGGAATCAAACCCTGGTCTCCAGAGTTATAGTCAAACACTCAAATCATTACATCTTGCTGGATCTCTGGATCACAATTCCTGTCACCTCAAGTTTGCAAGATCCATAGTTAGAGATGATGAGTTTTGTGGCCCAACACTATCCAGAAGGCCACAGTCTTCCCACCCTCAGCTTAGAAGCTATTGAACTTTTTGTTGTAATTTTGATATTTCACTCCATTATCAATATTGCAGCCTGCAGCATTTTGCATCTGGAGAGAGCTGCTGGTGATTTGCTGGGCCAAATGTTGGCTCTTTGGGGTTGATGTCTGGACTTCAACAGACTTACTGGAATGAGAAAATTAACTGGAAACAGAAGCATGAGGGCAGGGGAAGGGAGTCTTCTTTTACTCCCCCCTTCCTTGCTCCAGATACAGAGCAAACAGAGTTGTACATGAAGTGAATGTGTGAATCAGAAAAAGGCTCTTCTTATTTCCTTCCTTTCCTTCTCTCTTCCTTTTTTGTCTCCCAGAGAAAAAGAACTACAAACATCTTAGAGTATGCTTTTCTAACTGTCTGAAACACACAGTGTTGGCTCAGAGATGACCTTAAATGACATTTGTTCCTTTTCTTGTGCAGAGTGAAAAATGGAAAAGAAATGGCTGTTCTGTGAGGGTTCAAGTTTTGAAAATGGACTGTTCACCTGTGTGTGTGCATGTACTTGTCGCTGTACAATAGTTTATAATCCTTTCTTCAGCACATAACTGACTTTCTCCCTTTCATCCATTCTCCCTTCTTCCTTTTTGAATATTTCTGGGTTGGAGAGGGAGGACAACAACAAAATTATGCTCCTGGCAACTGGTAAACAGTCCAGACTTAACAAAGTTTTGCAATTAATGTGTTATCTTTTATGGTACATGGAACAATTTGCAAATTCAAGATACAAATCAAAATCCATTTGGTAAACAAACTATTTCTGTGTTTTATCCTTGAACTTTTGGCTGGGGTGGGGGGAGTGAGGCAACAATACTGACTATGACATTATGGGCTTCTCACTTTTATATGTGCAGCATCAATTACAATAATATTTTTCAAGCTCACGTTTACAAAACAGCTTTCTATTTTAATAAACTAGAAAGCTAAATGTGGTCTAAATGAGGCTCTTTAAAAATAGTAAAATGACCACACAAAAATACCTCAAATGCAACCTACTAACAATACACTGACTGCCGCCAACTGATGTCTAGCATGTGTCTGAATCTGACATAACGATGCAATACATGGTTTCTGATGAACAAACAACATTGTTTGGGAGACTGATTTCCACGAACATGGCAACAGAAATTGAATTAGAGTCGCTAAAACAGCATATAGGAAATAGAAAATGGTAGAAAAAAGAAAATTATAAAATATTTTGGTGGGACTGGGGAAGTTTTATCTTTCCTTTGGGGTGTGCAAAATGATTCTCACTTTCACCAGGTGTCCCCAGGTATTCCTTAGTCACTGTAAGGTCATCTACTTAAAAAAATCTGAATTTTGTCAGGTTGGCTAAAGTAGATTCCATCAATACTTTTGACCTTGTTTACCTTCCCCTGTCCAATCCTCTTGTCTTACAGCTATATCTCATTCTATTTCCAGAGTCATATCTATGAATACAGTTTATGCTATGAAAAATAACATCTCATAAGATAAACAACCTTCTTCAGATGCCCATTATTGCTAGCAATATAATAAAACGGAACCATCAATGTGTCTATTAACTTATGATGCAGTCATATTTGGAATACTAAAGATCAGTTCTAGTTGCTTCTCCTCAAAAATATAGGGTAGATTATGGGAAAAATACAGAACAGAAAAACAAAGATGATCAAGGGGCTGGAGCAACCTCTGTGAGGAAAGACTTGGAACCATTCAGGATGGAAAAAAGGTAAGGGAAGACACGCTAAGAGGTTTGTAAAATAATATGCCTTATGGAGCAAATGGACAGATATTTCATTTGTCTGTCTCACAAGAGAACAACCTCAGTAAAGTGTATGGTGGGAAATTCAGAACAGATGATACTTTCCCACATACTGTGGTTAAGTGATGGAATTAACTTTCTCAAGACGTAGTGCTGGCTGCCAGTTAGGTGACTTTAGAAGAGAGAGAAATTCATGGAGAATAAAATCTATCCATGGCTGCTAGTCATGTTATTCCTTCATAGCCTCTAGGATCAGAGGCAGTACCCTTCTCAATACCAGTTGCTGGGTAACCACAGTAGGAAACAGCTATTACCCTCAAGGTCCTTATTTCACTTGTGTGCTTCCCATGGGCATCTTGCTGCCCACTGTGGGGAACATGAACTCAGCAGATTCTTGCCCTGTGCCAGAAGGGCTCTTATTTCATCTCAATGCTTTATTGCTCCTTTCAAATCAGTAAGTATGAGTGCCATAAGTGAATAACTGGAGATAACCAGTTCTGGGGAATATGAGCAGAGAACTGAAGCCAAGGCAGCAACTATTCTGAACTCCGTTTCAGAACTTGGAACATTTCTTTCTTGGACTACAACTCCCCGAATACCAGGTTTTGAAAGCAAGAGAGTAACTTTTACAAGTTCTGGTTGTATACCATTTTGCTATATCCTGTTAAGTGAGATTTGTTTCTTCCACACTTCAGTCTGCTGGGACATCATTTCACAAAATTTGCAACAGGAAATACTACATGTTGTCTACTAAAAACGGCACAGAGGAAGAAGAAAAAAGAATCAGCTAAAGACCCTAAGAAAGTTTGCATTTGAAAAAAAATGCTACAGGGAACTGGAGAAAATGGAGAAAACATCTGAGCTGCACTGAATTGCAGGTGAAACAGATGAGAAAAGTAAATGAAGAGATAAAAATGTGGCAGCTACAGAACCAAGAAAGCTATTTAATACAATGATGACACTGAAGATGGAATGATGATTTAAATCAAGGTGGGTTAGGCTCCATTCTTGCATGAAACACTAACCCTGCAACAAGTCCCATTGAACTCAGTGGAGCTAATATACAGGATTGCACTGCATCATTGTTTACAGCAAATTACCATTCTGAAATTCATACATTTGCTGGGAAAGGCTGCATGCTAGCTGGCAGTGCTAACCATTGGAAAGCATCCATTGTCAATTAAACGGGGTCTTTATGTAACCCAAAGACATAAATTCAAAAGCTTTGGCAAAGCAGAAGACATGGCTTTTGTATTATAGAATTATGCTTGCTTATAGAAAAGGTATGTGCAGCTGCAGAACTGTAAGCAAGATGGCTTACTTGAAGGCTCAGGCTTCACTTCTATGCAGTTTTATTTAGAAACATGGACAAAGCAGAACTTGCAGCTATACAAACATGAATGAGACTGGGCTGTAATTTTCTAGAAGCATGAGATGATAGTTACCAGGCAAAACTATGGGTTGGAAAGCAAAAATATATGTTGTTGCCAGTAAGTATCTGTGCATTAATAATTTTAAAAGAGTACAGGTTACAGATGTGAGGCAGCTGAGCACAAAGTATAAATTCAAAAACATCCACACTGGTGCAGTAGATGATAGAAAATGGCATCACTGAAATTTCCAATAATGATCTGTTAATCTCTGGCTCAGTATTAAGGCATAATTTGCTCTGAAGAGAGAATGAAGGCTAGGGTTCCCAAATCTCAGGGCCTACTTCTTCTTTTTCAGCGCTCCTGGAAAGGAGCAAAAATCTTGCAGCAACAGCACTACTGTGAAATATATGGATATATGTTTACTTCTGGGCCCCAATTCTAAAGGCTGTGTTGGTGACTTCTGTAAACTAGGGGGTCTCCCTGCCCTGTCTTCAAGCTTCTCAAACAGCAGGCACAAGGGCTCAGTGGTAAGTTAGTGCCTGAATGAAGGTGACCAAATTGAAACTTAATCCAAACAAGACAGAGGTGCTTCTAGTGAGCTGAAAGGCAGATCAGGAAATAGGGATTCAAACTGGGCTGGATGGAGTTACATTTCCCCTGAAGACACAAGTCTGCAGCTTGAGCATGCCCCTGGAAACTCAGGTTTCAGCAGTGGCAAGGAGTGCATCTGTACAGTTAAAGCTTGTACTCTAGCTGTGCTCACTCACTGAGATGTCAGATGCAGCTACTGTGACACATGCCTTAATCACTTCCCTGTTGGATTACTGTAATGCTCTCTCTGTGAAGACCTCTGTGTTTCAACAGGTCTTTGAGGACTGACTATAAAAAATGTGCTAGATTTTCTATTTCTTATTGTTGCATTTTTTTAATAGCTTACTATTTTTACTGGTTTTAATGTGCATGATAGTTTAATCACTTAAACTGTTTTATTTTATGAAATTTTAACTATGCTTTTTAAATGGTTGTAATCTGCCTCTGGTCTCAAACTGAGAAAAACATGAGATTTAACAACAACAAAATCATCATCTTGCCTTTTCCCAGTTTTTTGTTAATTATTATTGTTGTTGTTGTTGTTTCTTCTTCTTCCCCTCCCTATCCTTCCCACAATTTCTAAATAAATTTCTTTGCCTTCCCTTCCCTCTTTGTCTTCTTTTCCCGTCCCCATATCTACAAAGCTCTTTATATAAATATCACAATTATGTCCAAGCACTGTATGCCTTAGCTGTATGAAATGGATACATGTTGGTTTTAATCTCCTTTTGTCAAGGATACTAAGTCATATATAATATGAAATAGCATCAAACACATTGTGACAGTTACTTACTCCATTTCCATGCCAGAAAGCGCATGATCTGCATAATTTGATGTATTATAAAATAAAATATAGCATGAAAAATTAATGATTATTTCTCTTCTGTCACAACATAAGATTTATTTTATAATTTGATTAAAAATTGTGAACTGAATAATTCATTTCCTATACAAACATAAATAACATGTAATTATCTATGCTATACAGGTATGACTAGTATGTGGTTGTGAACAAAAATACACTGGATCAGCTGCATCTTCACTAAGATTAAAATGTCAAAACAGTACAAAGCTCACAATGGGCTTCTGGAGTGACTCACTGAGGTATATATCAGGATGTTTTTTTTCCATTTGAGGGAGGTCTCCTTCCATCTGATGGATCACTGCTGATGGAATAGGAAGACGGCACAAACCAGCAGCTATTCTGGCAACTGACTCTTACATTCAGTCACAAAGTGTGCTTCATTCTGCAAATGCACCATTATCTTGCTCCCTGAAGTAACTAAGAAGTATTTGATGGTACAGTGGTAAATTTGTTGTTATAGAAACATCAGTGTTCAAAGCACTGGGTCTTAAATTTTCCATAAGTGTGCTTTGCCAAGTTAGAAAGAAAACAGTTTGAGCCTCAAAGACTATAGTCAAAAGGGATGGCAGATGTGCAGGGATACAATGGCTGTGTACCCCACCCTCTTTAAAAGGCAAGCCTAGAGGGCTTCTGCCTTTGTGGGAAGAACAGAAGTGAATGCTTTTACTTTTGGGCAGAAGCTAGAGGTAGCAGGTAGGGCCTACATCACCCCCAAAGAAGCCAAAACCACTCCTGGGTCTATTTCAATAAATTGTGTATTTCTTAAAAATTAGATGATGTTCTTTGTTCCAGAAGATTTTAGCCAATAACTTATCAGTGAAGATATCTCTACGTATTGTGAAGATATCTCTATGTTTCCTGTATTCACACATTCAAAAGATGGAGGC
This sequence comes from Ctenosaura bakeri, assembly GCA_948474755.1. Lineage (NCBI taxonomy): Eukaryota > Metazoa > Chordata > Lepidosauria > Squamata > Iguanidae > Ctenosaura > Ctenosaura bakeri. Next base: position 195,796 of record CAOLHI010002763.1, on the reverse strand, counting down.
CTTCAGAGTTCATTCTCATCTTACACTTGGACCAAGGCAAAATAGTGGGACAAAAGAATCAAGCATATTTTAACAGCAGGATCCCTAATGATGAAAAACCCTTTACTAATAAAATGAACCACTGAGATGGAGCAGCTAAGTACCTTGAGAACAGCTGGCAAGACTATACAACTTCCATGCATGGATTATTGTTTTCCATGGCTGACAGTGCTCTACATATAAAGTTCAGTGGATTAAGGCAGTAAATAAGAATGCTTCAATAAGTACCACCCTGGAGCTTACATTCATTTTAAATGAAACAACTCTTTCAAATCAACAGTCAGATGTCTTGGATGGACAAGCCTTTTCAAGCCTCTAATCTAAAAAAATATATATTTTTTTTCAGTCAGCAAGCTAGAAAACTGATGGACAAAAATAAAGTTGTATGGAAGATCCTATCATCCAAGGAGAAATCTCTACCTAAATCACCTTCAAGGAATCTGATATGCTTTTCTCTACTGCAGCAAAATGAGTTATTATTGAAGAAGAATCAGACAACTTTAGAGAACATATTAGACATAAGAAAGAACAGTGGTATGTCAGTTCCACTATCTGTTATACAGTTAAGTGTCACTATTTCTATAGGAATTATAGTACCAGTTTTCATGGTAATATAATGATTTTTTTTAAAGGCAAGGCTTTCTGATATCCCTGCTTTAGATTTTCAGCTGCAAGGCTTTTAAGTATTTTACAAAAGCCACAGCACAATAAGTAGAAGCCATTTGAGAAATTAAACTTTCTACTGCATTCCTTGCCTCAAGGCTCAGCTTGGTTTCTTTCAAGGTTTCTCATTATAACTCAAGAGTCTTCATGCAAAAACAAAACAGAACAAAACAAAACAGAAAGGAAGAAAATATTGCCCACACCAGCGGCCAACTTTCAAAATTACAGGTTTCCAATCTCAGTAGAAATTACATTAGAACAAAAACAGTTGGAAGAATTTAATGGAAAGAACTGCAGAAACATATATAAGATGCAGAGCTGCTTACCAGAATTTTCCCCCTGTAGATACAAGCAAGCTTTTATTCACCACATTTTCTCAAGAACGTCTGTCAGATTGTTCCTGCAATAAAAGGGAGACCTGCTCAGTTACTCACTTCCATCTTGATTTGACACACATGCTAAACACACTGGATGCTTTTGACAGATCTTCTTTTTAAAAATGCCATGATTGGGTTACCAAGGGCAAGAGAGAACAGGGGCCACTGAAGAGGGCACATCGCCCATAAATAGTCCTTTTTTTCTTGTGAAAAACATACTCTTGGAGATTTCTGCAGCATCAGACTTAATTAGCAAAACACAAAACCCATCATTTAAAAATAACAAAAACCACTTTTCAACATGAAACTACAATGCCAATAAGATAAACTTGCACAGATTGTTAATGGACTCCAGTTAATAAGCAAGCAGAAAGATTCTAAAATGGCTGCCTTTCCAAATTACCCACAGTTTTGTAGCATATGTATGAGTAGAAAAGAGTCTTCCTATGACACTGGATTTTCCTTTCCCTGAGCTTCCTCCTATATTGCCACGAAAAGAAATAAACCAGAGTACACTTTCATTCTAGCAGACTCTCAGCTTCTTGTTACATGCAAATTAACAATTGTGGCTTAAAATAAATTTCAGCATATTATGCTATACAACCCAAAATGTCCTGTTTCCTGCCTAGTAGCTCTCCAGAAACAGGATGAAGTGAATGGGATACTGCCGTATTTCTGCTCTGGAACACAGGGGATGAGGAGGAAGAGAAGAGTATGTGAGAGCCTTGGGGTCTATGCAGACTCTTTTCTGCTCGTACAGAAGACTATGGCTTGGCTTAGCACACATAAGTGGGCAACCACGGGCTGCGCCACTGAATTCTTGGTTGAAAACTGACCAAATAATGTGGCCCAGAAGTGACCTGAAATCTACTTCTGATTTGTACTTTTGGGATTCCTCGCCTGCAAGTAGAGTGATTGCAAAGAGATTATATGGAAAATTGTCCTTCTAGAAGCAGCAATTTACTGTCTGGGGATATTTTTGCCAATTTTTTAAAAAATGGTTCTGGAGGTTTGGGGGACTTCAGGGGGCTTGGGAGGCCCACTGGCCACCATTTTCCAATTCTTAGTTTAGCATTACATGAAAGCACTCCCAATAATTACAACTGTTTCCTTCAGACCTGCTGATTTATGGTGGCATGTGTGCATATGTGCCTTTAAGTCACCTGTCAACCTATGGTGACCCCATGGACTCCATAGGATTTTCTCAGGTAAGGAACACCAGGCACCTCATACTGCAGACTTAAAGGCCTCGTCTGGGCAATCATATGTTATCTTAAATAAGCCAAGATATGAGCACACTTTTTAGCTGTTCACATAGTCCTTTTCTGAGCTAGCAAGCAAGTCAGCTAGCAAACAAGACAGAAACCTTCCATTTAAAGTTTCCTGTTTCATATAACCTGGAAATTATCATATACAGCTTCAGAAAAATGCAGGGTATTAATCCAGCTGCAGACTATGGCTTAATATCCTGGCTTGTTTCAAATTTTTTAAATCATAGTTTTCTGGTTGAGACTAAACAAAAAAGTACAGTTAATGTAATATGCCTGTGATTTGTTCATTCACTCCCACAAAAGGGCTATCTTTACAGACAGCTAACATATTCATTCTGAACTTGGCTTTCTAAACTGGGGGCCTTTCCACACAATACTGTTATAGTGCTGTTGTTCCACTTTCAATATCCTGTGGAATTCTGGGGTTTGTACTTTACTGAGGCCAAAGAACTCTCTGGCTGAGAATATTAAATGCCCTCTCCCTAAATTGCAAAATCCAGAATTCCATAGGATGTTGAAAGTGGAATAATAGCACTATAACAGTGTAGGGCAAAAAGGCCCTGAGATATGAAATGACTATCCACATGTGGCCACATTCAACCATGTGCAAAAAAAATGGCTGTAGGAATCAAAGTCTGAACATTCCTTTTTCTGTGTCACCCAAATTCATGGGGCTTTCACTAGCCTTTTTGTAAAAAAAACAGCATGAAGCGGTTTTATACTATAGCCTTTCACAATTTAACTGTACCCGTGAACTGGAAACAATCTATCAGACAAAGCAAGACAGAAGGACATGATGTAATTCAGGCAGCCTGAGAAGTAAGAAGAGTAAGATGGACAAATGCCACTATTTTGCCAAGGCTCCCTAATTTCTCTTGACAGCTACTCCAGTTCTTCCCCTAGGCTATATGCGCAGACAGAACAGCAGGCTACATAGGCAAGCAGCCCTGTCAGAACAATTTTTATTATAATAATCATTAGGAGAAAGAAGAGCCTGTATCTTGTGCTTATATAAAAATCTGGCATAACAAGTAAGCTCTTGGAGGAGTTGCGTTTCAGTGAAAAGTGGTGCAATGCCAATTAGGACCTTACAAATCAAGGAACTGTAGAAAGAAAACAGGTTTAATACCTTCCCAATAGTTCAAAAGTGTTTCCTTGGCAGCCAGTGATAAGATGTTGTTTAGAGTCTTTTGAGAAGTTTGGAAGCTACTGTCTGCAACTGATGACTAAAGAGATGTTCTTGTTTACTCCATGTATGGACCAACTTCAGCGGAACACACTATGGCCCTTCCTTTACCTACATCAACTAAGTGTGAAACTACCATTATTCTCACAGAGATTCTGTCTGTGTGTATGCCTGTGCCTACAGGCTATCTGCCAACTTATGGTGACCTCATGAATTTCATAGGGTTTTCTTAGGCAAAAAGAATACTCAAAGGTGGTTTTGCCAGTTCCTTCCTCTGAAATATAGCCTACAGCTATAGCTCAAATGATCATTTTTAACAATAGGCCTTCTTGGGCTGCACAATGAAGCACTCCAGCAGTTTTTTTTTCCACACTTGCTACTCTATTTCAAATGAAAGCAATAACAGATAATGAATCCCATGTCTTTGCAGAGTGATAATCACTTCTCTGAATTTTAGTTTAGAATTCAATAGGCTTGTGAGGGGCTGGACCTATCTTAGGCATATGATCCAGCACCTTCAGTAACTCCTTTAGAGTTCAGAGTATCCCATGTGTCCTGTATATATACAAGGGTTTCAGGAAACCTTGGATAAAACAAAAAATGAAAATGTTCTATCCAATTATTGTCAATGGATGGATGTGAGTGTGTTCCGAGTGCATCCATTGACAATAATTGGACACAGGGCTTCATGCGACCTCGCATTCGTGTGTGATGAGGTCATGTGAACAGAGGGCACACTGTAATCCCAAATGAATTCACTATTTCATGGACAAGCAAGCTGCCAGCTGCCACTGGCTGAGAATAGTTAATCTCAGAGGAACCTGGAAAGGTAGCAATCAATGCAGAATATTGCAGAGCAGCATCTCCTTGAAGTGAACATTTTAGCACCACTTATATCAGTCCTTCTCAAACATGGGTCTGCATTTAGTGGGATTTATTCCCTGCTTGGTATGTATAGGATTATAGCCTCTGTGTTTTCTGTGCTATGAAGAGGAAAACTAGTAGTTTAACAACGCTGTGCTGTTCTTAATCTAACAGAGAAATGTCAAGATTCTGCATCAGGGCACCAGAGTTTGTATATCATATCAAGTGCAACAACTGAAGAGCTATATTTGCATTCACACAAAAAGGCAGGAGCAGAATTTTCTTCTAGAATGCTACTGATTCACCTATCATGGGAGGTTAGATTATCATGGCAAAGTGTTTTGTTTTTTTTATCACAGATGAAACTAAAGAACTTTAGAGATCAGCAGGAAACTCTGTTAAAACAAAAGGAAGATTAGAATCTATAAAAATTAGCTGTGCCTATTTCTACTTATTTTCCTCAAGATGTAAACAGCAAAGAGAGAAACTCTTCGTTTATATGTTTTGGTTATGACTGCTTTGTATTTTATGTTTCTAAATTGCTTCCAGTGCATTTGCCAGTTCAGCAATTTAAACAAATACATTTATACGAATTGGAAAATCTGATGAAACAAACATTGATTATGTATTACTCACTCAACTTCCCCTAATCTAGAAACTTTCCACTTAAATTCATGGACAAACTAAAGCCAAAATAAGTAGGTGAGTTCATTTTTTAAAAAATTTGCTTTCACCCATATAAATTCTTCAAAGCAGACAATAATTTCTGGAATTTCCATTTGTATTTGTTTTTCCTCCTCTGCTCAAAAATGCTGATAAATTTTCAAATTATTATCTTGTTTGAATTAATAAACTTGTTAACTAAATAGCAGGTCTCTTCTTGCAAAAGAAGAAGAATCTTGTATATTTTATAACTGTCAATAAAATGGTTGGGAAACTACAAAAACACGGTGTAAATGGTAGTAACTAGAAGAAAAAATAGCTATAAAATCATATATTCAAATGCTCCAATTGGTAAGGAAACATTAATCCTTACAGTGGTACCCAAACAAGTAATTAAAAAGTCAAGGCCACATTACCGTAACTCAGATGCTATTTCCCTGCGCCTGACATGAAAGTTCCACAAATCACATACCAGGGAATTTAGCAATCAAGAATGAGTATTACAATTCCTAGCACTTTCCCTCTTTGTCCTCACCTAAAAAAATTAATATTGGTTAATTTGCTAGGATAGTTTAATCACAGTTTATAAAAGCTTTGAATATTATGTTTCAACCAGGTCATTCCAATGACCTATACCTATACACTTCTACTATGAAATAAGCACTGTTTATGTTAACAGGGGTTCCTAACAGGCAAGTGTGTACACGAGCATAGCAGTAGTCAAGTTAAAGTCGTCCTTATTATATTTCTATTTGCTGTGTATCATAAATCACTAGCCATAAGAGGCTTTCCCTCTGGCAACAATATAGTAAATCTACTAGTATTGCATTTTTAAAATTGTTGTAAGCCACTTTGAGAAACTACAGCCATTTCTGCCCTACATTGCTATAGTGCTATGATTCTACTTTCAACCTCCTGTGGAATTCTGGGGTTTGTAGTTTACTGAGGCCAAAGAGCTCTCTGGCTGAAAATTCTAAATGTCCCTCCCTCAACTGCAAACCCCAGCATTCCATAGGATGTTGAAAGTGGAATAATAGCACTGTAAGAGTGAAGTGTGGAAATGACATACAGCATAAAACAGAAGGACAATAAAAAAAATAAAACCACTGCCCAAATACTAAGTCTTTAATGAGGCTGTAAATTTATTTATTTAAATATTTGCCTTTCCTTTTCATACTAGATGCTTAAAAGTGGCTAATTATGATAGAAACACACAATAATAAAATAATAAAACACAGAATATGAAACACATGTAAAATGAAATGACAAAACCAAGAGTAGATAAAAACAGTCCACTATATTTAAAAAGCCTTCAGCAGTAGCAGCAAACTATAATCAGCTCAGCAAATCAAAGCCCTGTCTAAATACGAAAGTATTTCACCAGATGGCAGAAAGCTATCTATCAAGCAAGAAGGTTTTATAGGCCTCCCAAGGATGGGAGTTTCAGCCTCAACCAAAGTCCCTGGAAAGGGTCTCTCTGATGTTCTTGCCAAATGTGCTTCTAACATCGTCCTGGCATAGAGAAGGGCCTCTTTAAGGATCTTAATTGCAACGAATCAGCTGTCTTTAGAAAGTTGCAACTGAATGAGTCGGCAGTTGGAAGTGGGCCTATGCCACTTTCTATCTCACTCCAGCTATCTGATCTGATGACCTCAATGAGATATGTCGCCTACGACTAGCTCCTGTTGCAAGTAAGATAGTGAGCATTTTCTTCTTCCTTTCAGTTTTGCCTGTTTTTTCTGCTGCCTTTGTCCTCACTGCTCTAATTCTAATATCTGGCCTACTTTAGGGGTATTTAAGTTTCTTTTCCTGGTGAATCTCACCACATGGCACTGCCTTTCCACAGTGGTGGGATTGCATGTTTCTGTGAGGCAAGAGGCTATACTGACAGCAGCTGTGCTACTAATTTAGTCTCCCATGTCAGACAGGCTTTTCCTGAGATGCTGGACTAAATGTGCCAAGCAGTTATTGGGCCGCAGCATTACTGGGGTGTTAGCACCATAGTCATAGTAACCCCCTTTTTAATGACTTTTATCATGAAAACACAATGATTAGACAATCAAAAGTGAAAAAAGAGAAGATGAGACACCAAGGTTGGAAGGCACTCAGCAAGCTACTGGGGTAAAGCAAAAGACAAGTAGGAGTTAGCACTGTGACTAATGGTACAACTGGACTCAAGCTGAAAGGATGTTCAGCTGCTGACATGCTCAGAGGAGAAAGTAAAGTCTGAAGCTGCATACCAGATATTATAGGAACAGGAAATGTGAGAAGCATAAGAAGCATGAATTGGAGAAGCTAGGTATAATAAAACTAGAAATGAAACACATAAATATTTCAATATTTGGGGTGAGCAAATGAAAGTGGACAGCAGTGGTTCTTATCCTTTTTTTTTACCACAGACCCTCTTTAAATAACTTTTGTTGCCACAGACCAAGACTAAACTCAAGATTTAAAATCCTTAAGCACATCAAATGTTTTCTGAAGAGGCTCATCAAGAGTCTTCAAATTAGAAGAGAAGGGAGAAATAAGTACAGGCACATACTCTTATTATAATATTTTATAGGAATGACTCCATACAAATTTGTCTGTCTGTCCGCCTGCCTTCTGTCCTTCCTTCCTGTTTCTGTTTTAACTGTAAAAGCTCATAACATTTCTTCAAGCTTTTGTGGGCCTCCTGTGAGGACATCATAGACCTTGAGATTTTGTGGATCTCAGATTAAGAACCACTGGTGAACAGGACATTTTGGGTGTTCTACTCAAGAAATGAAAATCTACGATGAAATAGGGTGGCATTAATAGCACGAAGAGATGGAGCAACAGCAAAGGATATAATGTGAAGTCTGAGTGAATAATACCAACAGGGCTTCAGGGAAATAACCATCGATATAACCATAATCCCAGTTTATGCTCCGACTACAGAAGAAAAAGAAATGGAAAGATTCTATACTGGAGTCTAGGATGATACGAATCACACAGAAAAACAGGACTTGGCATTAATTGTAGGCAACTAGAATGCAAAAGTAGGAAACAGAGCAGAATCAAAAATTGTAGGAAAATTTGGCCTAGGATCAAGAAATGAAGCAGAAGAGCAACTGATTAAACTTTGTGAGGCCAGTTTATTAATCATAAATACATTCTTTAAACAACCAAAGAAGTGACTGCATATGGCCAATATAGAAATCAAATAAACTATATGATTGGAAGCAGAAGATGGAGAAAGTCCATTCTCTCTGCAAAAACAAGACCAGGCACAGACTATGAACTGCTAATATCAAAAATCAGAGGAAAGCTAAAGAAGAACACTAAACCAACCATCATGTCAAAATGTCACCTGAAGAATATCCCCACAGAATTTAAAGATACTGTAAAAATAGATTTGCACTATTAAGCTTAACTGACCAGGAGCCAGAAGAACTTTGGACTGAAGCTGGAAACACTGTCAGGGAGGAATGCAAAAAGACACTGTCTGCAACAAAAAAAGAAAAAGAAGACCCAATGGATGACAAATCAAGTTCTTCAAGTAGTTATGGATAGACAAGAAGCAAAAGTAAAAGGTGAGAGAAATAGGGTTAGAACCCTAAGCAACTGGCATATCAAAACAGCTGCTTTAATGTACAGAGACAGAATCTACTCTAGTTCTAACTAAAATCTGTCAACAAATATGAAAACTCAATAATATCTCACAGATTGGAAACACTCAGTATACATTCTGATCCGCACAAAAGGAGACACCAGGGACTGCAATAATCACTGGTCCATTGCATTAATCTCCACTGTAAACAAACTGATTCTAAAAATTCTGCAAGAAACTTTTACCATATATGGAACAAGAAATACCAGATACTATGGAACATATTGCAAACATGCACTGGAGCACACCAAACAATTTCAGGAGAAAAGCTACCTGTGCTTCATAGTCTGTAGCAAAGCCTTTGATAGTGTAGATCATGAAAAAACTACAGATTGCTCATACAGAAATGGGTATTTCACAACATTCTGATGCATAACCTGTACTCAGGACAAGAGACTACCATCAGGTCAGAATACAGAGAAGGAGAATGGTTTCTAATTGGCAAGAGGGTAAGGCAAGGGTGCATTTAATCACCCTATCTTAAACTATTTAAGATTCAACTTTAAACCTGCCTTCACACTTTCCACCTTGGTTTTCTTCAGTAATTATTCCAAGGTTTTGCTGTTTTTTGCTAGTAGTTTGATGTTGTCTGCATATCTTAAGATATGCAGACAACATCAAACTACTAGCAAAAAACAGCAAAACCTTGGAATAATTACTGAAGAAAACCAAGGTGGAAAGTGTGAAGGCAGGTTTAAAGTTGAATATGAATAATATGAAAATAATGACCACAGATGATTTACATAACTTTAAAGTAACTGATAAAGACATTAAAAATAGTTCAAAACTTCCCATAACTTGGCTCAGTCATTAATTAGAAGGCAGACTGCAGCCAGAAAATCAGAAGACGACTAGGCAGGGCAGCTATCAAGGAAGTGGTCAAAATCGTGAAGTGTAAAGATATATCGCTGAACACTAAAGTCAGGATTCTCCACGCCTTTGCATTTCCAATTTCTCTGTGTGGCTGTGAAAGTGAACCATATAAAGACCCACTAGGCACTGAAGAAAGTTGACAGGAAGAAAATCAACTCATTTGAAATACAGAGCTAGAGAGAGTTCAACAGATAAGTGGACTACTAAAAAGACAAATGAATGGTCTTAGAGCAAATCAACCCTGAACATTCCCTAGAAGCCAAGATGACTAAACTGAGACTGTTAACTTTGGACATATCATAAAAAGACACGACTCATTAGAAAAGACATTAATGCTTGATAAGACAGAAGGCAGTAGGAAAAGAGGACGACTGAATTACAGATGGATAAACTCTATCAAGGAAGCTGTGGTCTTGAGTTTGTAAGACTTGAGCAGGGCTGCTGATGATAGGGTGACTTGGAGATGTCTCATTCCTAGGATTGCTAAAAGTCAATGTCAACTTGACAGCAGTTAAAAAGAACAACCGCCTTGAATGCATTGTCTAAACTGGGTACATTCTTTGCATGAGATTTTCAAAGATCACCGACCACTTGTCTCTGGAGATGCTCAGACTCCACTGTGAGGGGAGGAAAAACCTACCCTATTCTTACATGATGAAATAAACTTAATCCCTGAAATGAAATCTACTTATGAATGAAACAGCATCAACTAGTGAAGCAGACTGCCCCTCCTTCCTGAAGCCGTTTGACACCTATCCCCATCCATCATCTTTGGAGGTTTGAGAAGTCTGGAAAGATCCATTGCATCAGTGGGTAAAAACAGATGTAGTTCTCAGCTCATTTGTGAAGCAGAAAAGAGAGTGAGCTTAATGAACTAGAAAGAGTAAGAAAAATTAGAACCAGTTCTTCAGTCTGAAAGAGATTACTTACAGGAGTTCATTCTTGCACTTTCAGTTACTGGATTAGAATTCTCTCAGTGCAAGAAGACAGCCCAAACCGGAGCAGAATTTTCTCTATGTACTGAGAGGAGCCTTTTGGCTGTGTGAGAGAGATCAACTTTCACTATTCTATTCAACTTCTCACAAGCCTATTTTAATTAGAAGTCAACTGAGGGTAGGTAAAATTCAAAACCAAACCAAAAGTATTGATGAAGACTTTTCTCTTTGCTTCCAAAAGCAAAATTGATCTCAGTGCTCCATGATTAAATTTAATTGTATCTATGGCCCTTTTTGCACTGAATTTACCATGCGAGCATTGCGTGAATGTGAGGAGCAGTCCACACGATGCACTCACAATTGCGGGATGCTCCAGGGGCTCGCAGGCACCCACTGTGCACTTTGTCATTTTCAGCTGTGACTGCGGAGCTCCAGAGCTGTGGCGCTCATGCTTCCTGCCCCAGCACAGCCTGGGAAACTCCCAGGCTGCACTGTGGAAGGAAGAAGCGGGGCTCTCACATGAGCAGCTGTGGAGCTGAAGGAACCAGGACGCGAGAGCCTCTTGCTAGAGGTTGCTTGTGCGATCCCTGCACCCCAGCTCCACAAGAAGGTGCAAAGCTACTTAACAAATCTGATGACATTTTCAATCAGAAGGACTTGGGTCCTTTAACAGTTCCAGTGGATCTCCTCTGTGGTTTTAAGATAGTTATTAAAGAAGATATTGCAATCAATTTGTTTTTCTCTCCCTGTGGGACTGAATGACTTAGCAGAGGATAAACTCCACAACCTGCTGAATGTTTACAATAATAGGAGACAGTGTTAACTGCAGAGATAACTATAGGAAGCACTACTTATGAACACTGTGGGTTTTTTTTTTATTGGTTTGGTCAAACTACCACCAGCAACAACATTGTTTTCTATTGTTTTGGTCAAACCATCAACAGCAGCAAAACTGAATTTTAATTAGCCTACAGCTATAGATGTTCAGATGAAAAAGTTTTACAGTATTTGCCTTTGCAGGGAAGTGTACACACCAAAGGACCCTGGCCCCTCACAGTGTATGGCTATTTTAGTTATTACTGAATGTATAAGCCTTGATAATTAATGTCCTGTTTATCTTACTATCAAATTTGTCATGACCTACATGCTATATAAATGATGCAACTACTTACTAAGCAAATACTGCCCTTCAATTTGTTTTGTGTTGATACTTTGGCTTACAGGCAAGCACAACAGTTAATCTGAAAAAGACTCCAGTCTTAAACCACCAGAAATATTTTGAAATTATTGTGCCTGTGGTCATAGAACTCCTACAAATGATTTTTTTTCCTCCCATTATTTTTCACTGCTACCACTGAATCTGTTCAGAAACATTGTAATAACCATATTTATTTCCTGCCAGTTATCAGGTTTTTTAAAATCAGATTTAATTCTGAACTAACACAGCTGTAAGAAAATTGTTAAATCATAAACTGGTTTCAAAAAGAAAGCATATACTGTACTATGTCTAAATAAACTGTTCAAACACCAAGACTATTATTCACAATGATACTATATTCCATGAGGGAGATACAGTGTGATGTAGTGGTTTGAATGTTGGACTATGACCCTGGAGACCAGGATTTGATTCCTTGCTCAGTCATGGAAGCCCACCGGGTGACTCTGGGCCCACCATACACTCTCACCTCCAGAAAAACCTGTGGTATGTTTGCCTTGAGGGTTGCCATAAGTCAGAAGCGAGTTGAAGGCACATAACAACAAGAATTCCATGAAAAGCTGAAAAGATTTGCAGTAAAAAGCCTATTTCTTGAGGGGAAGAGTACCAAGACAGTGGCTGTTCCATTCTATCATTCTATTACTAGGCCATTTGCAAAATATGAAAGAAAAACAGCCTAACTGGAAAGGATTTTAGGGATAGCATAAAAAATATTTAGTATCAAACAGGACCACGGTGACAAATCTGCTTGTATAGAAAGTTTTATCAAATCATAATGTCATAACTGTACCATATAAGATATTGTATATATACCATATAAGATATCAGACAGACCACATTTTTACAATATCTCCCATCAACTTAAGACACTGCAGTGATAAAATAGAAGAGAGTGGAAAGCCATTTCCTTCACGTTAGGCAGATGCCATTCTCTACCAGACAAGATTTCTATTTTATACACAGGAATAAAAATAAAAAGAAAAGTTCCTGGTTTCCACTTTTCCTAGAACAATGGAGGTTGTGGAGAGAGAGAGAATATATCAATCCTATCTTAAGATGCCTGCCATCAGACTGTCATGTCAAACATTTCATAATATGTAGATCATACTGGAGATAAAACCACAGAAGCAACTCTATTATATTATCTATCAATGGGCAGGCAACCAGTAGCTGGCAAACCTTCCTTTCAGTCATAGCCATAGAGTCATAAACAGAAGGGGTTTCTGTTTGATATTCTCATGAATGATTTCAGAAGAGCAGAAACATATCAAAAGCATCGGGCATGTTTCTCCTGTATTCTCCCTCTCACTTCAGTACAGGCAGCACAGCAGCCATAGTCAACTGGAAGTACGCTCAAGTCAGAAAGGAGGTTCAGGAGAACCAGGGATCTTACAGGGAACCCCATATTAATCCACCCCCATATCATATGTTTTACAGTGCGTACTTACTTTTTCCTACCTAGCAACCATTTTGAAAAGCATACATTTTCACTCATTTGCAGGGCTGTGTTCATGTGAGCAAAAGGGATCCACCATCTTTATTAGTGCCAATCTGCTTACTACAAGGAGCCTGCTCACTATTTGCATGGGCTTCTAGGTGGCCAGTCAACTAACAGCGAAGGAGGGGGGAGGGCTTCCTCAGGAGGGCATTTTGAAGTGAGTCATTATTTGCCAGTATATGTTTTTTTATTTGCTCCTTATCACAACTTGGAAGTGTGCCAGGGGTCTGGATTAATTTTGAATCAGGCAGAGTTGGTATTGCTGTCTGCCCATGAAAATGTGTATTTTTCAAAGAGTTCTACAAGCTACATGCCACACTAGTTTTGAAAATCAATAACACTTTAAAATCAATTTATTGTGCAGCACAATGTTTGTACATATATTACTTTTCCAAGATAACTCACAAATTCTGTTGGCCATTTGAACTCTCAAGTAATGCCCTAAGCCTCAGGTAAGTCAACATTATTAACATCTATCGGTGTCTTGCACTGGTGAAAAGTCCATCCTATGTCCAAAATTTCTGAACCAAAACCCAAGTTGAATGCTCTGATTAAGAAATTAAGAAAACCAATAAAAACAAAATACATGCACAATTTAGTTGCTATCCATTACACTCAGAGAGTACTATTTTGTTGTTTTACAGCAAGGGTGGGCAAATGCAAACAGAACACAGGCTATTTTTCCTTTCTGCACCTGCCTGGTGGGCTTTAGCAGCACAGTTCAATGCACTCAAAGTGCATTGATGTGATGTCACTTTCATTTTGGCTGATTTTCAGCTAATATTTTTTGTCTGTTTGGAGGAGGTTTTGGGGCCCAGTAGGGTTAGAGGAGCAAACTGTTGCCTTTTTACGCAGTTTTGGGAGATCTGGGGTGTTTTGGCAACAAAAAATTACCCTCAAATCAGCCTGAAACGTGAAAAAAAATGAAAGAAAGATCCGGGGGATTTGAGAGGCTCAGGAGCGGGCTGCCAAAGGATGCACTTTACCCACCTGTGTTCTATAGCATAAACTGCCTATTATTAAAGCAGAATAGGCTGCAAACAGATGGCGTGTGTGTTGTGATATTGCAGAGGCATCTCTGCTTATAGCATTCCCACTTTATCTCTTCTAACAACTTTTTTGTTGGGTAGGGGAAGGAGGTGACATTTATCATTTTAAAAATCTGTAAAATTTCTCTTTCCAGAGACAACAATAGCACAAAAGAAGTAAGTTTCCAATTACACCATACAATTATGTGTCTTTCACATAACTTTGGAGTCTCTTAATTTATTGTCTGCCTCCATTCCTAAAATGTGTTTTATGACTCGCATCATGGGAAGGAAAGTTTTAATAATCTGGGGGAGGGGTACATCAGGGCAAGGGCATGAATGACAAACAAAAACACAGCAGGTCACAAGCCTTTCAAGAAGAGAGCCCAGAGTCCTCAAAGCAGTTCACTGAACAGCAGAGGCGGCAGCACTAGACTATTGCCGTGAATTACTGAGAGAACAGGTTCCAGATAGCCACATTCTGTGCACAGAGGAAGATCTGAACTAAACTGTAAATAGCCCAGCAAAAGGCAAATGTCCATGGAGGGTTGTTATAAAAATGATGTTTTGATAGGGGTTGTTCTAACAGGCCAAGTCAATGTTAGGCAATTTGGATACAGATCCTGAACAAAGTGTAATGGTGCTTTGATGTGGTTAATATGGGTGTGAGCCTACCTGTTCAGCTGGCAGTCTACCCTGAGACTATGTCCTCCTAGGCAACAGAGCACATAAGAGTCTTAAGTACTTTCACAGTAGGATTTTTCAGTATATAATAAATGAGAAAACAGTAACTTCTGGTGGGCCCTGGGGCACTCTACTTTGGTTCCAAAGTATGAACCAAGGAGAAGTAGAGGACACTGCGACCAGGCTTCTAGGACAAAAGAGACACTAAAGTTTGCAGTCTCTTTTAAAGTCATACCACACACATCACATGAAAAATTGATGTTTCCCATACTGAAGCTGTTGTGGCATACAGACTTCAAGACTCAACTGCGAAGCCCTCAAACAGGTCATAAGTTCATTTTGTGGCATTAGACAAGCCTACTGTTCCACAGATTAGATTCTTAAAGCTGGAAATAATAATGCCCTATAAGATCACAGTACTACAAGGCTAGAATAGGATCGTGTGAAGGGAATACATGTAAGGCATTTTGAACACTTTAAAAGTACTATACAGATCAGGAATCTGTACTAACCTGTACTAATAACAGAAGTGACTTGTGTGCCCTGCAGACACATAGAGCATGCTCAGAGAGCAGTCAGTGCATGTACACTAAATGTATAGGCATATTTCAGTTAACGAAGCCTTTGACAAAGAAGCTCCCCCTTACGATTCACAGCCAGCAAAAGAAGACTAAACATAACTACCTCTCAAATTCTGATTTACTCAACTCAAAATCATACCGCTTTTTGTCCATTTTAAATCTTTGTTCTATTTGTCTATAAGAGAACCACTGAAAACTGTAATCTTCTAATAATAATTCTTTATTTGACTTAATGCTATATGGTTCTTGTTCAAGTTCCAAGATATCTTGATAAGTTACCTGCTTTTCTTTTGCTGTTGTCTCCTATCTATAAAAAGCCTCTTGTGATGAAACACACGAAGGTGTCTTATGGGACAATCTCGGTTTTTATCTGTTCCATGTTCTTAACAACACATGTCTCATGTTGTAGAGGTTAAAATCTGCATTTACTTTTAGCTTTACCATACCACAGATAATGAGGACACTCAAACTTCAGTTCCTGTTCTTCTAAATCCAATACTCTCTTATTTGTCAACACACTCTAATCTTTCAGCCAAACTAAACAGCATCTGGAAAAAAATACTGATTCAATCCCAGTTTTACTCCCAATCCCTTTCTCCATTTTGCATCTTATAAAATTTTATATTTAACTCTTTGTTTCTTCCTTTGCTAAATCAATTACAGTAAGTCACTCTGCCATTGTCAAATAGCATATCGCTGGTTAAAATCAGTATGGTCTGGAACAAAATCAACATTCTCAGCAAAACATTCATTTTTATCACAGAAATTCTTCCCAACAGTGATAATTTAAGTTTTCTCCATCTTTGCAAATCCATTTTAATATTGTTCCATGTCTTAACAAAGTTATCCTTCAATAACTATGATAAATAAAAATTGCAAGTTATTAAATATTTCACCTTTTTTCTCAATTTTAAAACCTGATTTATCCATCAACTGTATTTCCCTTCCCTCATATTCTTCATTTTCATCATCTTTACTTGTTTATCTTAAATTTAGCCATCTCTCTGAATTCTTTTGTTGATTCATTCCTACTATTCAAAGGATTCTTTAACATAATCATTAGGTCATCTGTAAATGCTCTTAATTGCTATATTTCCTTTTTAATTCGAATGTGCTTACTTCTTTTGTCACGTTTTACTGTTCTATTAAGCACTTCAAGGGCTAAGATAAATGATAAAGGGGAGTGGATAGATACCTTGTCTTCTTCCCTTTTGAATATCACATGGTTTGCTCAACTCACTATTAATCAACATTTGTGCTTTCTGTGCATCATAAATCACCTTAAACCACGTGGTGAAATTACCGCCAAAATTCATCTTGTCTAGAACTCTGAACAACAAGTCCCAATTCAGATTGTCAAAAGCTTTTTCAGCATCTAAAAATATAAGGACCCCTACTTCTCATTATGATTTTCTAACTATTCTAAAATGTCCAAGATACATCTAGTATTGTCATGTAATGTCTTTTCAGCAGAAATCCAGATCAGTCTCTACGAAAAAAATATTGTAAGGTCCTCTTCTATCTTTCTGCCAAAATCATTGTAAAAATCCTATAAACATTATTGAATAATGAAACAGGCCTATAATTCTTTTGTCACTGTCAGGTCCGGCCTTCTTTCGAGATTAAGACTATCGCTGCCTCCTCCCACATCTCAGGTATCTGCCCTGTCCATAAAATTAAGTTCAATAATTTCTGCAAAGGTAAAAAAACCCTGTTCTTCAAAAACACTTATTGTATAACCTGCTGATAAACCATCTGAACCAATTTTCCCAATCTTGCTTTTCTTAATTGCTCCCAAAATCTCACTTGCTGTTATAGGTTTATTTACCATTTCTTTTTTTGCAAATCTGAAATCTCTGGTAAATTTTGTCTATCTAGGTATGCATTTATCTTTCATATTAAAACTCATTTTTATATGATATGTAATAATGATGAAACCCCTTTCAAATGTTTACTCTTATCATTTACTATCTCTTTTCCTTTCTGTATCTTTAATTTTTTTCCCCTCTTCCCTCAAACTGTAAGCCAATCACCTCCCAGGCTTATCAGCAAACATGAAGTTCTTTTGCTTAGCATAACATAATTTCTTCTTAACCTCACTTACAATAAGCATTGATAGTTGACTATACAGCAACTTGATTTGGTTAAGCACTGCCTTGTTCATGGGGACCTCCTAAGATCTTCGTCCTTACTTTTTATCTTCTTCAAAAGTAGCTGATTCCTCCTCCTCATTTCTTCCTTTTTTAATTCCACATACTGTTGTATAAGACATTTGTTAATAATGCTTTACTGGCATTCCATACCATTCTGCCTTTATCCAAAGTGACTTCAAAGTATTCTGCCAATTTTTTTCTACATGCTCCTAGACCATTTTCTTCCTGAAATAAAGTTTCATTCAATTTCCAAAGTGCTTTCTCCCTACAAAGCTAAAATCATAGGATTATGATCAGAAAAAAGACTTACATTTTTGTGATACCATTAGCTAATGTATTTGAAATAAAAGCACATACATTCTTGAAAATGACTTATGTCTTTCAGAACAAAAAGTATAATCATTAGCATCCCTATACTTAAATCTCCATGAATCCACCAACACTAAATTGCCCATTAAATCCAAAAAAGCTTTTGGATGTTTAGCTTGTCTAATCTCTCTTTCTCAGAAGTACTATCCATCTGTGGAGAAATCATGTTGTTTCAATCACCAAGAAGCAGACAATTCTCATATGAATAACTTAAGTTTTGCCATCTGAATTGGATCTTGTTTTGCTTCAGCTTGTCTATAAAAAGGGCATATTCCTTTCTCCTATGCAAAATTGTAGTGGGTATCTCCTTAAACACCCCCACTTCAATGTTATCCACTTTCATTTTACTTTCAAAATGATGCTGTAATACTTGATCTCTAATCTGTTTTCAAAATACACAACCACATCTCTTGGTAATTTTTTCTGAGTTACATTTGAGAAATAATTTGGTACATGTGATCAAATTAATGCTTTATTTCTCCAGTAGGTCTGCTATAGCATCAATAATTCTTTCCCAGATATTTTCATTAGGTATTTCTGGAACAACTATAAAATGTAGATAATTCTCTCACCCAGCTCCATTAAGGTTATGGCATACAAACCATACTCAATTTCTCCTTCCAGTTTCTCTGTTTTTTTCCTTCAACATCTTGTTTTTAGTTCCAGGTTATGTATTGTTTCATTTATTTGTTCCAGCTCAGATGTCAGACTCTCTCACCCACTCATATCAGATTTCAGTTCCTTTTAAAATTCTGCCTTCATATATCTTCCCATCAGAGACATCTGCAGTTTTATGGATTGAAACACTTTCAAGTGTTTTTGTGACATGTCTGTTGGTTTAGATGGTAAATCCAAAGATTCTTTGTCTTCAGACATTTTTCACGTTGGCTCTTGTGCCAGAACACATTACACACACACACACACACACACACACACACAAAAGGAACAATTTATAAAAAGGAAAAAAAATAAATAAATTGATCACAGTAATTTTTTTTTGACTACCAGATGTTGTTCCTTGCTTCACTTGCTTTGGGCACACTCTGTTTACAGCATTCAGTTTACAGCATTCAGCATTGTACAGCATACAAGAGTTTGGCTTCTGCTTTCATTTTAGTTCAACAGAAGCGACCTTGCTATTATCTTGCTATGAAGGTAAACAATACTTTGTTCTTTTATAGATTGTTTTCTAAAGTCTCTACTGTTCTTCATGCCATTTATTATTTAAAGTCTCTGTATTTCTTCAATTAGTAATTCCTTTAAATCCCTCAGTTTGTGCTTGTTGCTCTCTGTTATGGATACTTTAAATAAAAGCCTGTAAAGCATTTCCAAGGCAGTTTACTCATGAACTCTTAGTTATGCAGGGAAGTGTTTTCACAAGAAGTGCAGGTGTCATCCACATAGTCAGAAAGCGTCTTTTAAATTTAAAGTTCTGTTTCCTTCAGCTTAAGAAAGAGGCTTTGCAACACTTTTTGCTCATAACAAGCAAGATCTTTGTGTGGTGAGGGGAATTATTAACATTGGTCTTCTCCCCTCCATCTGCTATAATTTGCCACTTACGTAGAGACTAGATCATCACGAGGTGACCTTGGACACTCTTTGTTGATCCTCTGTGCCGTCTTTGAACAAGGGGGTGATTTTTTCTGGTTTCTGATGTCTGTGGGTATCATTTATCTGGAGTTCAGCAAAGCATTATGATAAGGTCATTGCATTTTGATTAGCAAACTGTTTACATGTGGAATAGTCAGGAATACTGTTAAATGGATTCAGAACTGGTTGGAAAACTGTGCTGAAAGAATTGTCATTAATGGCTGCACATTAAGCTAGAAAGAGGTCTTAAGTGGAGTGCCTCAGACTTCTGTCTAACAGCCATTACTCTTCAACTGTTTTCAAATCAGTGACAGATATAGGGTGGAGAGAATCCTTATTTTCACATGACACAAAATTGGGTGAGACGACTAATACACTGGAAAACAGAAACAGAATTCAAAAGAATCTTGATAAACTAGAAAACTGGGCTCAAATTAATATAATGAAATTAAACAGAGACAAATGCAATATTTTACATTTAGATCACATAAACCATGTACAGGTATAGGATGGGGGAAACTTACTCAGCAATACTACATGTGAAAAGAACCTTGAGATTATTGTTGATCATAACCTGAACATGAGCCAGCAGTGTGATGTTGCAGCAAAGACAACAAATGCTATTTTAGCCTGCATTGAAAGAAGCATAGTTTCCAAATGGAGGAAGGTAATAGTCCTTCCATATTTTGCACTGGTTAGGTCTCATCTGGATTACTGAATTCAGTTCTAAGTGCCTCATTTTAGATAGGATATAGATAAGTCGGAGCAGGTTCAGAGAAGGGCAACAGGGATGGCAAGAGGAATGGAGAACAAAGCATAAGAGGAAGGGTTGAAGGAGCTAGACATGTTCACTTGATGAAGAGAAGACTGAGGGGGTGACATGGCTATACTCTTTAAATACCTCAAGGACTGTCATATAGAGGAGGGGAAAGGCCTGCTCTTTGCTGCTCCAGAGGGTGTGACGAGCTGTAATGGTTTCAAGTTACAGGAGAATAGATTTTGATGGAATATTAGAAGGAACTTCTTGATAATAGGAATGGTTCGGTACTGGAACCAACTGCCTAGAGAGGTGGTGTCATCTCTGTTTCTGAATGTCTTCAGAAAGAGGTTGGGTAGCTGTTGGCGATGCTTTACCTGGAGATCCTGCATTGAGCAGGGACTGGCCCATAAAGCACCTTCCAATTTTATGATTCTGCAATACTGTTGCAATATGTATGTGTTATTTCCTCTGTCTAAAATATTTTTTAAAAATTAAACGGAAACCTACTTTCTGGTGAAAGCAAATCCACAAGGAAGAACAGTGCGAAGATGGGGCTGTGACAGTATAGTAATGGTCCTAAAAATGGTAGAGAAACAGAAACTGTAGAGACCATTGAGTATATAAAGTCAAAAAACTGAGGTGTGGGATATTTTGTGCCTCCAGGACACCTAAAGACAACAGCTCATGAAATGTTCCTGAGGTATACAGCAATGCTTCAGGCAAAGCCTAAAAATATTTGAATGACTGGCACAAAAAAAAAAATATTAAAGAAATATTTTCTTACTCAGATAAGGCAAAAATGCCTTCTATGTTATTTTAAATATGACAATGCAAATTAAAGTGAAAAAAATACTATCTGAAGATATAACTGTGAATCAAATGATAGAAATTTTCTTTTAAAAAGTGTTCTCCATACAGGCTGATTATTAAATGTTTCTGAAAAATCATATTCAGTCATGTATGAAAGGACAAGATCTCTCTTCCACATATTACCTGCAGAGATAATTCAGCCAAATTTAAGCAATAGTCAAGTCACGTTGAATTGCCAGATGTATAACTTTGCAGGACTGTGCATATTTATTGTAAATATTTCAATGCACTCGACTACATGGCCCAAACTAAGAAATGTTCCCACTGGGTATGTCTATGTAAATGAACTATAGTTGGGCAAGAACATTGCTTGCAAGTACTTATGCATCTTCAGACTATTAAATTATTCCACTGTAGCATCAGTTTATATTTGGTTAAGAATATTAATTTGGTTAAAAAGAGGGCCATGCTGAATATTCACTCATTATGCTTTGGAATGAGAAATAGTGTTTTGGAGAGAAAGAGATGGTGTCTTAAACGCCACTCTTTATATTAATACT
Organism: Ctenosaura bakeri; assembly: GCA_948474755.1. Lineage (NCBI taxonomy): Eukaryota > Metazoa > Chordata > Lepidosauria > Squamata > Iguanidae > Ctenosaura > Ctenosaura bakeri. The sequence continues at coordinate 174,045 of CAOLHI010002763.1, read as the reverse complement.
TTTCTTCTTGCTACAGTTCTTTGTTATCGCTGTTTGTCTTTCTTACTGGTGCTTCAATGCTTTTTTGTCATGGATTATCTTCTCCCTAGGAGGAGTCATATGGGTGTTCTCAACCAACTGGGAATCAAGCAGTGAAAGGTATGTTATGCAGCCACTCAGATTCCATTGCTGAAGGCAAAAATAAAACAATAAAAAATAAAATTAAAAAAAGGTGAGAATGATAACAAAACTTTCTGGATCGGCACTGTTGTACTCACTTTCAATGGGCAGATGCTTTTGCTCCTTTTCAACCCTAAAGATACTTTTTATTGCTGGTAGAGAGCTGTGTGTGTGTGTGTGTGTGTGTGTACATATGAAAAATGCTTGCTTATATTTAGGACTGTTCTTGGTCAAAACTAATACAGTAATTTGACTAGGTCACTTTTAGAAAGTAGCAAATCTTTTCTTACATTTCTTACATTCACATGCAAGCAACAACATTTGCCCTCTTCACACATGCCTCTAGTTCATAGCATGGAAAAGTCACTTTTGTTGACAAAAACTTCCAATGGCCTAACTGGCTGTGGGAATTCTGCAAGCTGTAGTCCAAAAATAACATTCCTAAGCTCTGTGCAAATTACAGAGTAATTATAGGTGCTATGAGGGAGAAGGTTAAATGCATGCTCACCCACATTTGAGTACCCTCTGTCAAGCATCGTACCCACATATTTGAGTGAAATCAAACAGTGGAGTCCACAAGTCCTCATCCAACAGAACTGCAGGTCACAGTAATTACAGAAAGAGAAAGTTTTTTCACTGGTGGTGGCTCTCCACTTGGAATGTCCTCCCCATGAAAGGAACAATTTGTTATTATTTATTCTGTTTTAATTATTTCAAGCTGTTGTGAATTTTTACTGATTTATGGAAGTAAGTGACATCCTCTGAGCAAACAGAAACTTGACTGATTGGGAATGATGAGTCATTAATAGGGTTTTTAAAAAGAAGAGTAATAAAGTTTGCTATAAATCATGCTGGAGAACTTGGTAGTTGTTTAAGATAAATATACCATTCATAGTTTATGTTTTAACAGTGATGAAGCAGAATCTGAACAATTGGAGAGCTAACAATACGAAAACTAAGATAAAACTTAAGTATAAATCAAGGATGGTAATGTAATTAAAAAGACATTTGCCAACAGAGCACTTCCTCCATTAATAGATAGGTAGATAATTTAAATGTACAACAGAACAGGAGCACATGATGACCTAGCCTGAATCATTAAGTGTTCATATATAGCATTGTTGTTACTGAGTGAGATCGTACATCGCAGATGTAGTTATTAACATGCAACTATATTATCATCTCCTGACTTGACTCCCCAAACTTACCTTAATAGCCAGCATCTGCACCGAACAATGAAAGTATAATTTGCTGGATGATGTTTCCAGCTTCATCCCACCAGCAAGTTGTGGTGTGATGAAAAGTTGCAAGGGAGTCCTGTTTCTGTTTATCATACCACAGCTCACTGCACCACCCTGACTGCCAGCAGAACCTCCATTGTTTAATGTGGCTGCTGGCTGCTAAGGTAGGTTTGGGGAAGCATTTACAACTGTGGCAAAAGAGCCACTATTGTAAACATGAATATAAAACAGTTACAAATGCGCAAATCTCACTTACACATTTGTAACTGCTCAAGAAGATGTCAGCCTCATTATTAATCTCCTCTTACTCCTCCTCCTCCTCCTCCTCCTCAGAACAACAACAATACTTAAATAATTTTAGTATATTTTAAGTAAATTTTTACTATAAACCTATATAAAGAACTCAAGATGTGAAGAAGGATGTTATCTGTTCTTTTAACACATTATGTATTGTGTTATTTGTTGTTGTTCCCTGCCTCAAGCCACAGAGAGAGGCAGGTAGGAAATAAATATCATCACCATCACCACAACCACCATCATCCTGCAGTTATTTGTAAATAAGACATATATTCTTATACAGACATTTTTTGGGGACAAATGTCTCCAGGATTCTTCATTGAACCGTGAACAAATTACACATTGTTGTATAATAAAAGCAAACTTGTGGATCTTTATGTAGCCCAAATGCCATCTGTGCACAAGTGGAAGAAAACAGCAGGCTTAAGAAGAAAACTGCAGAAGTACAAACACAATTTGAGGGTGGGGTGAGGATGGAATAGAGGAGCAGTTGCAAATGGAATAGAGGAGAAACCCAAACAAGCAAAGTAAAACTGTGAATGCTTGGTAAGCACAGAATATTGTGGTACGTAACAGAAAAAGTACAGTGAGGAAAAGGGAATGGAGTAACTGGGAGAAAAGCATGGCTTCCTGGAACAAAGGCCCTTTTCATACGGGGCTCTGAAATCTTCCCACCGCGATCCAGGCAGGCTTTTTCCCAATCCCCGCTAAAACGTGCCAAACTTTTGTCGTTTCTCATGGCTCTATCGGCAAGAGGCTAGGCGAGCATTATCGCATTCACACAGCGCGGCCATAGCCCCTCCCAACGTTGTCCTTTCCCCGCCCTACCTAGCGTTTGATTGGCGGTGTCCTTTTTTCAAAAAGTAAAAGTTTGGGCGTCATCGATGACGCCAAAACGCACGTGCGTCCCCTCGCACCCTCCCGGGATCCACCCCCTCCCCCGCGCCTGCTGAAGCGCTGCGGAAACTTTTGACAAAAACTTTTCCTGCCCGCTCGCTTTTTGCTGTTTTGAGTATGGCGAGTGAGCAGTTGAGGGAAATAGCTGGGCTCCTTGCCCCGTTTATGACAGCAATTGCAGCCTTGTTAGGAGCGCTTGAATATTGCTGGCCCGAAGATGGTGCGAGTAGGCGCAGGCTCGCAAGGAACCGTCGCGCTGCCATGAGACGCTCGAGGTTGTATTACACAATTCTTGCACCTCTCTTGTATGAAGTCCCGCGCCCCAGAAGGTGGTGGGTTCGGGAGCGGATGCGGCGGGCGTGGTGGAGCGAGGAGGTGCTGCAGAAATGGGATGACTACCAGTGGTTGTACCACTTCCGGATGACGAAAGCCACCCTCTTTGAAATCGTGGGGCGCCTGCGTCCCTACCTTGAAAGAAGAACCACAGGGATGAGGCAAGCGATTTCTGTAGAGGAGAGGGTGGCCATCACCCGCCCTGCGCTCCTACAACGGACACCCGCCCCCCCACGCAAGGCCACCCTTTTTCGAGGTGATGCGTAGCCTGTGGAGGGCGGTGGGGAGCCCCAGCTGGACAGCCGGTGGCAGACGTGAGTAAGCGCAACACACTGCGCCTGTGTGGCTATGGGAACCCCAGGGGAATGGTTGTCGTGTATCCCCCCAAAGGGGGATGCACCCTGACTGAGTAGAACCCACGCTGATTTACTGTGACATTTCCATAGGCAGAAGACGCCATGCGCCTGGCCACCAAGCCCCCGTGGACACGCAGGGCATGCCAGGGATGGAAGGTAGGAAAACCACTATTTTAGCAGCCCTTGGCTTATTTTTTCATTTCCCTCCTAACGCCCCAACAATCAACAAAGGACACAATAAAGTTTCCTCCTTCAGAAAGGCTGCTGTGGATGCGCACACGCCTAATCGAATTTCACCTTTGTTTTGGGCAGCAGACCAAGAGAACATCCCTCAACCGGAGCGGCCACGGACGGATGTGGAGGAGCCGGAGGAGGAACACCCCTGTGCCCAGGAGTAGAACGTTCCAAGGCCAATGTTGAAACCCCCAGCCCTTTCCCAAACACACATCCACCCTGTACAGCACTGTTTTATTTATTTATGTAAATATGGAGTTATGAAAATATATTTTTTTGGAAAAAGGAAACATTTATTTATTAAAAAATTTATTCTTTCAAGTAGGTGTGTGGCTCCTTGCATGTAGCCCTCCCCTGCAAAGCTGTTCGGTCAGCGTGGCGTCTGTGGCATGCCACTGTTCCAGTCACGGACCGCTGTGCAATTTGCCAGCCAGACAAACTGTATTGTGTGTTTGGCGAAGTGCTGGAAAGGGTAGTGGTGTCAGCGTGGACTTTTCAGCTTGGATCAACACTCCGTGGGAAGATTTGCACTGGGAATGCGCACTCCCCGTGGATTTCCGATCCTGTGGAGACAAGGAGGGGCGTTAGTATTTATAAACAAAGCAAACAGTACGAACTGACAAAGGGAACTGCCTTGTTTTATAACTTCAGAGGGCAGATATTCACAGCAGGGGAGATAACCTTTCAGCTTTTGTGATATCAACAGCTTCAAGCTAATGTACAACAACTTAAATTTTGGCACAAGCTAGACTGAAAACGATGTGGTAAATTGTGTGCCTATACAATAGTCCCAGGAACTGGTTCTCTGCCCATGGGATCCTCCCTCCCAGAGCCACATGGACTGATAAAGATGAAATGCTTGCCTCCCCCAAACAATGATGTGTGTTCCATTGCCCTATGGATCTCTGCCATGTCCAAGACAGCTAAAGAAGCATGGAACACCACTGAGTCTCCTGCCCTGGCAGGAAGACCATCCCCCTCTGCATGTGGCGGGGGGGGGGTTCAGACAAACAACACAGCAGGCCCTTATGGGGCGTGACTGCATTAATGGCGGCCGCTCGAAAAATAACTACTGCCAGGGGTCAAACAGAAGCCACTACCCCCCACATCCCCAGCCCGAGAATCTGGTTTAAAACGGATTATTACCACGGGCCTTTTTTCTATGGGGGCGCCAAACAGTCCCCAGAGAAAAATAATACGTTTCCCAGTAAAAGTTTGCACGGGGACCTCGTGCCGGAGCAGCACAGCAGCCATCCCCAAATTTACACACCATCCCGTCATTGCGCCATGATCCCGCTTCCAAAGTAACCTGGAGAACGGGTTTGGCGCGGTGGCTGCTTTGGACGTTCCCTCCCTTCCTGCCCCCCTCCACAGCTTTCCCAATTTTCCCTAACCTTTAAAAGCATCCTGCCATGCCATCCTCGGCGAGTGTATCCACTCACCAGCCACCACCTCCCCCTCGACCCCATATTTAAAATCAGGGTACCTTCTGGAGACACAACCCCCGGAAACCCGCAATTCACGACGCCGCACGGACAAAGGATAGCTAAGGGGAAAACCTACCTTCCTTTTTTTCCGTTCCTCGTCCCTTTGCTTCCTCCTTGCAGCCGCTGAAACCTTCCTTTTTTTCCGTTCCTCGTCCGTTTGCCTCCTCCTTGCAGGCGCCTCAGCGGGTTTGGAAAATGGCGCCGCCCGCTCGTGCTGGGGGCAGTCCTGTGGCTTCTGCTGACCACGTCTTGATCCCTCCCTCTCTTGATCGCCCGCGCGAATCAGGGCGCACCGCTGCTTTCTCATGAAAACGTCGAGCGCGGATTGGAGGAAAAGACCACATTTTATCCGGTCTTTGAAAAGTGCGCGGAAATGCAGATTGGTGGCGCCCCCGCTCAGATTGGTGTGAGAATGCAAAAAGTTTAATGCTCTCTAACGTGTAAAAGGCACCCGACCAAGGACGAACTGGGAAGCTTTAAAAACCCCATGTGAAAAAGGCCAAAGACTGAATTTTTTTGTTAGACAGACTGCCACTGGATGTAAGAAAGGCAAAACAGGAACTACTGCTTTCATTGTAGGTTTTAAATCAGCTGAGACACTCATTTTCCACACCAGCCCAAACAAATGGAAATTAAAGGAAACGTGAGGCTAGATCTCATCTTCAGATAATGATAATATAAACAGAACTATTGTCAAGCATGTTCATTTATTTTTTAAAAAAATTACAGTGTACACAGTGATAAAACTTAAAACTAGAAACTATTACAAAAAGTCTAAGGTAACTATATTAAAAACAATCATGTCTATTTTACTATATAGTTTTCTTTCTAGGGTACTGGGACAGAGTTGATGTGCTCACACTGAAAAATAGGGACATATTATGTGACAGGCACATATTAAGCATTCTGTAGAAGAGAACAAACCCCTTATTTATGGGATTCTTTCAATGAATGAACGTATGTGAAAACAGAGAGTTGTTCACAGGAGTTTTCACAGACACAAACTGCTCTTGGGAACTTTCTTTTTTAAGAAACTACATTCTATGTCTTGAAAACTTTATTTCTGAATCCCAAAGACTACACAAATTACAAGTATTTGTTCCACTCCCTAATTATACCACCTCCTATTATATTCTTGGGACACAGGATCTTACTGTGTTTCTAACACATTTGTGCTGAGGTTTAGAACACACAGTACCATTCTTGAACAGTATTCATATCAGATCTGACTACTTAGGGCTTTCACTGTTACATCCTACTGCAATTTACAGGAACTTGGGGCGGAGTGGGGAGCGAGAAGCCAGTCACTGGTGTCTATCAATGGCACTCTGAATCAGAACTCTTCTTGCTTCATAATCATCATCATAAGCAATTCACATAAATCTAAGGCAAGAATGATTTATCAGCCCCAAATTTCTTATGGTCTGCAGATCAAGCATATCATGCAAGTCACCTTCCTATAGTACAATGGGTTGGTGCTCATTTGCACATGCTAACTTAAAATATTTAAAAATGCAGTTTGAAGACTAATCTTTTCTCTGAGCCTATCCAATGCTTTGATCTAATCCAGAAGACCTTTTCTTTACTTCCAAACACAGATTCTTCAGTTCATAAGGCTGGCTGGATTATTTTTGTTACATTTATACTCTGTCCTTCTATTCCGAAGGCAGCTAATAGCAATAAACAGACAATTAAAAAACAACTAAATCGTAAGCAAGCAAACAATATCAAAATAAAATCAAGTAAGACCAGATAAAAACTCACAGGCAGTTAAAAACATAATTAAATTAAAACCATAGACTGAAGCACAATGCGGCAGAGTAAAAAATAAACAATGCAGCAAGCGAGGCCAAACAATTTCTTAAATAAAAAGGCTTTTGCCCGTTTGTAGAAAGAACATGGAAGCTTAAGTATACGGTGCCCTGAAGTCCTTTTTGCACAGAAAATCATCATCTTTATTATCATCAACTCTAAAGTAACAATGTAAGAAGAAAAAACACTGCACAAATGTTACACAGACTCTAAAGAAATTAAACAAGTGAGATCATATTGCTATACTGGATGCATTTTTACTCTTCAGGTCCTTGGATGGCACATAGCAGGAAAAATGAATTAACATTAGTGGCATGCTTACAGCTTTACATAGAAGTTTAATTTTAGGTACCTGAGGACAATTAATTTAATCCCACCAGTCCTTACAAATAAGGGGATCTCAATGTTAATTTTTATTGGGGGCCACAATTTGGGGGTTTAAAACATTAGAGTAATTGAAATGGTACAAAGTTATTTTGTGTGTATGATCGTATAAGCCGTAGATGTATCCGGCTTATGCAATTAAAGCAGAGTGGGACACTGAGGCAAATGATCAAATGCAAAGTAGGATATTTAATTATTGGTATGGAATAACACCACACAGGCAAATATAGGTTATGTAAGATCTTCTTTGAAGAAGAATTGGTATCAATATAAGCTAAATTTTGGTTTCAGAAATGTTCAAATTTAAGATTTGGGGTATGGTTTTTCAGTGTAGGTCTCAGTAAATGCATCTAAAAAGTCTTTAGACACCTAATAGCTGACACAGGAGCACAAACAGATTTGCATACTCTTATCTCAACATCTACAATGTAATTTTAACAAGTTCAAAGCATCACCATTAGTGTAAAAAAACATTTATCATTCCCACTGCAAATGGACACCAGAAAGATTTTAGCCATTTTTGTTTTGAACAGATGGTATCAATAATTCAACAAGACTGATTTTGGGTATCTTATCTCCAGACAGACCATGTATATATGGAGCTACAGCACTAGGAAATATGACACTGTTGCTTGTCAGAATTCCTCTGACATCAGAAAACCATTTAGTGCCCCACAGGGAAAAAATAATAATGGCAAATTAATGAGAAACTAAGGCCATTTCCGCACCTTACCCTTTTCTGTCATGGTCCTCGCATCATCCTGGCAGTGCCTCTGCCAGAATGGGAGTGCAACCCGAATGCTCCCCTCTGCACCCACCTGGCTACCTGCGGATGGGAACACGAGCAAGGTGTGCCTTCCTTTCACACTGCAGCTGGCCTGTTTTCCATGCTGCACTGGGAAAGGAAGTGCCTAGATTGTGCTTCCACCCATTCTGTATGGCTGCTGGCAACAGGAGTGTCGCACGATCACAGGCCATTGATAGATTTTTTCCGCTAATGGAATATCCTGTGATCACGATGGGTGGAGATGCATTGGCAGTGAGACTATTATGACATCATGCGAAAGCACAACTTGCAGACCAGCAGCAATGCATCCCCATCCTGAGACAGTAACACCATGCAGAAATGGCCTAAGTTTTTTTTATTACAAGGAACAAATCAGTATGTTACTTGGGAAGTAACTTCTTTGATAGGATGGGTCTTCTCAGTGGTTCCTTTTTTATGCTTAGAATATATTTCCCAGAGACATCCACCAGGCTCACTTTCTATTGAACTTCCTTCCACAAAAAAGCCAGGACAACTTTTAGTCAGGTCTCTGGTTAATATATTGCTTGGCTGTTTCTTGAGCACCATCATATTGTTTATACTGTAATCTTCAAATGGTCTGAATGCATTTTCACTGTGAGGGGTTTTTATCTGTAAACCTCCTGGATATACATTTTAAACAAAGAAAATGAATTATTCAAGTCATAAATACCATTAATCAAACATGTGAAACTAATCCAGAGCTTATAAACATTATTTTTTGCATTACAAGTTCTAAAAGCTCTCTGTGGCCACAGGATATTATAGTCTAAAAAAGAAATGTTCCTATGGTCTGCTCTGGATAAGGGCTAGATCACTGTCTCATTCAACCCTCTGTTGACCACTCTGACTAACAATGGCTCTTAAGATTTTGGACAAGAGACTCTACCATTTTGATAAGTGTGATCTCTTAAGCTAAAGATACTGGGCACAAAACCTGTGATCTTCTTTAGGCATATCATCTACTCTGCAACTGCCCGTCTCCAATAGTTTCCTGAACAAATGACTCTTTCAGAGATTTGGAGGAAAGAAAGAAAGAAAGAAAGAAAGAAAGAAAGAAAGAAAGAAAGAAAGAAAGACAGTCCGTCCGTCCAATTACCAACTTGTACTTTCCAATAGTTCAGCTGCCCTTTCTTGGCCACATGTATGGCTAATTGCTAAGTCAACAGTAGACAACTCCAGAAAAGCCATGCAAACAGATTTAAGAACTATATTTAAATTTCTGAAGGTGTGATCATGACTTCAATAGCCATCTGATGCTTAGCCAAGATGCGACTGTGCTCTACACTTCTCTAACTTACAAGAGTATTTAGGCACCCTAACACCAAAATGCTGTGGCTTCAAAAACAACATTACATTTATCCCTGTATTTTTTTAAAACAAAACATTAAAATTACCACCATACCAACTAAGAGAAAAACTCTACAATCAAGATTTAAAATTATCTTATACCTACCCAATTTAGATTTGGATCCAAAACAATTCAACACACTTCTGTAGTCTATACCTTGCTTCTTATTTTCTAACTAGTCCGATGATTTTCATCAACCTACATTCAAGAGTACCTGTGGTATACTCAATGCTTTGTCACAATGTGATTGAGTACCTCCGCAAACATTATATATCTCCTGCCTGAAAAGCAGCTTAGGGTAGGAAAGATGTAAAAACCTACTCACAGCCTCATGTGGTGACAGAATATCAGTCATTTATACCTTGCACACATGCGCAACATTTGTACCTTGCATTTCCTACACTAAACTGCTTTCCAAACAGGAAATGTATAATGTTTAAGGGGTGTTCAATCATATTGTAACAAAGCACTCAAGCAAACCTGTTATGAAACAAGACATGTATGTGATGGTCTCACATAAACATTCCTACACATGAGACTCATTTTTTTTCCTGTACTGAAGTTCTTTTTATATCAGAACTACATAATATTGGAAAAGACCTGCAGCATATCACTGCCCAGGCCTTTGTAAAGTTATTTGTGGCACTGAATAGCCCTTTTGTGCTCATGAAAGAACATTTAGAACATCTGTGCAGCTGGATGAATCCTAGAGCTTCTCCACTGTATCTGCCCTTTGTGTATGATATTTGGGAATGTACATTATGTGTTTTTGAGATAGTTTACTTGGTTTCTTTAATTCAATATTTTGAAAATTACATTATTTTGGCCAACTCTGATAGAACAGTCCTATACCTTTCTGTAAATATGAGAGAGGCTAGGAGCATGTACACAGAAAATCTGAAGGACTGTACATAGCTAACATTTTCCTTGCGGGCATTAGATATAAAGTTATGGGTAGCAAAGATCAAGAAAAGCCTTCCCTTTGCCACTGCAATTTTGTTTCAGACCTTGTTTCAGAGAAAGGGAACCCCTGGGATGCTATGATATTTACTCTGCAGTTCAGGATGCTGACATGTAGCAAATGTTCCACAAAACGGATCTGCAATAGCTATATTCCCAATAGGGAACGAGCACCAACATGATGTTTAAAGATTCTTCCCCTATACACACCCTAAGAAAAAAAAAGGTGTCAGAGCAAGCAACTGTGAGAGCCAGCTGTTCCATCCATTCATTTTCACAGCAATCTTGTTGTTAATCTGGAGCTCAGTGGAAAGGATAGAAATATTGCCTCAAAAAGATTACTCTTCCATCCCTGCAAGACTCTGCACAGTTAATTGGGAAATCAGTGGAACTTACATCCATTGAGACGTTCATAGGATTCACTGCAAAATACAATTAGCTCTATGAGTCTAATCTATAAAACACTATTTCGTTTTTAATATACCAAAGCAAAACTGAATCAGCAGAAGATACTTACTGACACAAAATATAATCCTATCAGGTTTTTTTCTTTCTTTAAGGAGCTGGAAGTATTTTCATGAGTGTCCCTTTTTTTTTTTACACTTCTTGGCTCTTGTGGCACATAAAAATGGTAAACTGGTTTCCATTATAGTCTTCCCAGTAACATAATTACACACTTCCCCTTCTTCATAGTGTATTAAATGTGACTCCCTTGGTCCATATAATTCTAAAGGCACTAACAAATAACTAAATTGCTTTTTTTTTCTTTTGCGTGCTCAGGGGCAAGAACCAATCTCACAGGAAAAAAACACAGAGACAGCTAGTATTGGAAGAAAGAAGGCCGCAACTTTATCTGGCTACAGCTGCTACAGGTTTGGCATGTGCATGTATCCGGATCTAGGCATTGATCAACCCAACTACTGACTGATGACCCCAGCTCTCCAATTTGTTGCTGGAACCAACAGGATGGCAAGTATGAGATCCATCTGGGTGAATTCCCCCCAATGTGGTGTTACTGTAGTTTCTAGTCCAGGCCTGTGGTCTATTAGTTATCATTTGATATCAAGAAATTGACCATCCCAAACCGTTCCTCTCCATGTGCTTGCGAAGCCCCCGGACAAGCAACGCACACGGGCACGGCTGAAAATAGCTGAACAATACAAAATAAATCCAGGTAGGCCAGTAATTGCCGGATTGTAGCTTCAGGAGACCTCCAGGCAAGTACACTTTAAAACCACATTATGTATGTACGCAGCGTACAAAAGACTCCCTCCCTGAGCAGGTAGCTTGACGAGCTGAATATCCAACTGTCAAGCACTCCTCGTTTGCATACTGTCTGTGCTATTGACAACTTTGTCATAATTCAATCATGCTAAATACTGACCTTTTGGAGGCTTTGTCTCCAGCCTGAAACCCACTGTTTTCCTCGGGAACAGACTAGCCTACAGGCACATTTCCCCCTATAAGACCCCCCTGATTTTGAGCGCTTCTTCGGATCACTCCTCGAGCCTTCCCCTCAGCTTCCACGTACTGAGAATCTCCACTCCAGCTGAATTTCTTCTGACTGCCTGGGCTTCAGGATCAGGTGTAGTATTTCCCTGAAAAATCCCTCTCAAAACTATCTATCAAACTCCTACCTTTCTTTCATTAGGTCTGTGTGAGTGACTGCATACATACATTTTGACTGTATCTCAAAATAAAAAAAACAATTATTATTTACTTCTGTTTGCTTATTGACTCAGCCTGACCCCGCAGACATTGGGTTCAAGATCTCGCTAGGTTGCCCTGCCTCTTGCATTGCTATAGCTTGTGCTCTTGCTAATTCCCATTCCCCATTATTTTGAGCACACAGAGGTGGCCTTCACGGGACCCCAGAAATCAGGATAATAGTGGTCCCCCTGCCACCAAGGGGAGCAGGAAATGTGTGTACTTCCTGATCTGAGCATGCCTGCTTCCACCCTGTACCCCTTGTGACCCCTGTGGGGACCCCCACACCTTACCAATGCTGAATGGACACCCGTAACTGTTGTCCCGGATCAGGGACCCATGCCAACCACCCCATAAAGAAGTCACAGTAACAAACAAGCCAGCAAAAGACAGGAAAATCTCTGCGCCCTCAGTATAAATTTCTAGACCAAGGGTGGGAGAGCAGGATGATGCCCTGGACAAAGTGAGCTGGAGTCTCAGCTGCAGCTAAATAAATATCCCTCAACCCAATCAGAATAAAGCCTATATCCAGGCTACTCCAGCTGGGTTCCAACAGCCAATGAATTCAAACTACATTTATTAAAATCCAAACATAATCAACAAAATGAACAGCTCAGCAAAAGATGTAAATATTAATATGACTAGTAGGATTTTGGAGCTTACGTGTATAGGCAAAATCTTATAGTTAAAAATAAATGTTGTTTTGTATAGAAAACCCAGCCTACAATATTCTGTGCAGTTCTTCCATAAATCTATATTGTGTCCAAGATGGGTCCATACATACTGGAACAGATTTAGTTCTGAGCGGTGGACAGGAGTGTTAGCTCTCATTCCAGCGGTATCCTGAAATGGTACCTTCTAATATTTTCCCCTTATAAAAGCACAAATGCCATTTAGTTCTCCAGGAAAAAAAGTCAAGTACCACAGGATTATTTAATTCTTGCATTAAATGCATCAGAAATGTTAAAAACACTGGGCAAAATTCAACAGTAGTCCTATCTTAGAGTAGACTCATTGAAATGAGTGAGACTTGATAGTCACGACTAATTTAAGTTCTATTGATTTCAACTCTTGGAGGAGCTAATGTTGTATTTTGCCCATTGCGTTAGAAATCACATGAGCTATTTTCAGTTTGACAATGGAATAATAAATTCTGGAATGTAATTAATCATTTAAAAATATAATGCTGCATTAAGTTTAGACCCGGAAAATTAAAATCTATGTGTGTATCTGCAGTTTTACAGAACATTGTGCAGAGCACTGTGGCATGACTCAGTAAACCATGTGAAACCACAGGACTTAACTGATTTCATCAGGTCGACGATTTAAATCTGAATACAACATTGTATGAGAACCAGTGTGGTGTAGTAGTTTGAATGTTAGACTAGAACTCCAGTACACCAGTGTTCAAATTCTCACTCAGCAACGGCATACACACTCCCAGAACAAATCTTGCCAAGAAACCCCTGTGATAGATTCATCTTTGTGTCGCCATATTGATTTGAAGGCACATAACTACAACAACACAGTGTTGTGTAGTGTTTGCGTAGTGCATTAGGACTCTGAGAGATGAGGGTTTGAATTCCTGTTCAGCCACAGAAACCTACTGTGTGACCTTAGACAAGTCATACTCTCCCTGCCCCAGAGGACAATGGCAACCACTCCCCCCTTCCAAACAAATCTTGCCAAGAAAAGCGTGTTACAAGTTTACCTTAGTGTCATCATAACCCGGAAACAACTTGAAGTTACTCAACAACAAAAAAGTGTGTTCTATATCTTCTGCTCCATCTTTTGCACCATATGATCATTTTTACTAGTATGTTTTATAATCCACACTAATTCATATCTCTGAACAATGTGAACAAACCTAATTTTTAAGGCACTCATTGAATTTAGTAAGATAGTTTGAATTTACAGTAGAATCTCAAAATAATGCTCTTTATGTTTCTTTTAATTCACACACAGTTGTTCATAGCTATACAACAGGTAACCATTAATTTACTTTAATTCTCCCCTTTTATATCTGACATGAAGGCGCACCACCACCAGAAGAATCAATATTAACATCCACTCAATACTGAACAGTCAGCATGCCAGGACTGAGACAGGAGAAGCAACAAAAACAACCACCGCTGGTAGCCTGTCTTCTTGCTTCTCTCTCTGAGGACTTTCTGCCTGTTCTCCTCTCTTCCCCCAGGATCAGGCCTCTCAGCTGTTGAGTCAGCTGCTGGCAAATCAGCTGGGGCATCACCTGTCCTCTTTTGGAAGTCAATTTAAGCTGGCTACTTGAGGTTGTGGGACTGCTGCTAATGGGGATGCCTCTTTGGGGGGAACTACTTTGGGTATGGGATGAGGGTAGCAGAGGGAGGAGTCTGTCTGTTATGCGTATTTTGTGTGCTTTGTATTTTTGTGTCCTAACATCCTGTGCAATGGTTTGTTTTGGCTTGATGTTAGGCAGCTGTTAGTAGCTGAGTGCTGGAACTAAGTTCCAGATTTGGCTGTTCACTGGAATAAACACATAGAATCTACACAGCTCAAGTCATCATTTCAGTCTAGGTACCACCAAGCTGGCAACCAATGCCAATGATACAGATTTTACGTTGTAGAAAAACTGGGAAGGATTTTGAAGACCATGTAACCCCATTTTTAAAAATAATCTATCCTGCTGTCAGAGAGAAGAAAAATGTGTTATACAGGGAATATGGAAGGAAAGCAGTCCAGGGACCTGCCATTACAACCATAATGGGTGCAGGAAGATACAGAGTGGGCAGACACTGTTCTCATAGGAGAGGGCAAAGTCATAGGGCATTGGCTGTCCTTCACTTTAAACAGTCTGGATAACCATGGTGTCAAATGAGAAGATGGATAAGCCAGGTAGAATCAGACGACAGCTCATGGAATGCTGTGAGGGGTGCTATGGGGGAAAGGATATAACTTGAGGCTTGTCTGTAAAAGAGTTAATTAGGGGCCAGTCAGAAATAAAGTTAGGGCTGTTGGGAAGGAAGGAAATGACAATATCTGAAAGCAGTGTGGGAGAAGTTCAGGGAGAAGTTTCACTTTCATTTGAAACTGTGCTGTTACTGTGCACTTTGTACGGACCACCCTAAGACTAGATGCTTATTTTATCTGCTATATAATAAATCTTCACTGTTTTTATTTTCTACATTTCTGTTGGAATGTTTTAATTTAATAATTAACAAGGACAACTGGTCACACTTCACCACACTGAACCCACTAATCAACACAGCCACTTGTTGAGTATTGTGGTCACCTTGAGATTAAGTACCAAATCCAAGAGGACCTTGAAAAGAAAGGGCAAAGTGAGTGGAAGGAGCCCAAGGGTTGGAAATGTAGGACCAATCTGGACTGGAGTTCCAGCACACTGGGCAACAGGTCTCCTGGGTGTAGCTGTTTAATGGAAGGTTATTGACAAGACAGAAATGTTCCTGGACAGCTGTAATGTTACCACAGTTATGCTATGTCTGGTGAGAGCACTAGATATCTCTTGATATCAAATAATTTGGCCTCTATTTGACCTTTCTCTGCCACCCTACTCCACGTGTTTGCAAGGGCCACTGGACAAGCATGTAATAGGTGTGGCCGTTAATGCTTGTACATTCCAAACCTCATTTAGACAGGCAACTTAATGCCTCTCCGATGCTTTAGGGACCATTCCTTCTTGCAAACCCGCCTTGCTCAGCGCAACCTTACACAAAGACGCCTGGCCGAGTGCCGAGCCAATCCTTTATGTTGGTCCATTTGCATACTGGCCATACTATTGTCATCCAGTGCTAAGCTCATCATGTAAAACCTGACCTTTTCCAACCCTTTTGTCCCACTCCAAATTTCCTTTGTTCTCACTGAGCATGGCCTGGCCTGTAGGCACAATCCACCCTATAAAAAGTCTCCAATTCCGATCCCACCTCGGAACACTCCGGACTGCTATCCTGCCTTGCTGTCGGTTTGTCCAGTAAGTTGCCCCCTCAGCGAACCGCTGAGACTACGAGAAAAGATGTTGTATTACCCATCCTCTTGAAACTCTCCATTTCTATTTCTCAGTTAGTTAGTGTATGTCGTGTCTTTTGTGTTGTTTGTTCCCAATAAAAATATTATTTGTTGCTTTAAAAACTGTCTAACCATTCTCTGACCTGACACTGTAGACATAGGATTAAAAGATCCCAGCTAAAGCTACCCTGCCTCTTGTTAGCTTGAGAGAGTGCTTGAGTCTAATTTCCCCCATCTTGCGTTTTTATTTGGTAATTTGGGCGCCCCTCTCGAGACCCCCAACATACAGGGCATACAGGGTAACAGTAAGATAAGGGAACAGGGATTCAGCCTGTGCTGGTTGAGGTTACCCTCTCCCTGGAATCTCAGGTCTGCAGCTTGGGTGTATCCCTGGACTCAGGCTTCAGCGGTGGCTGGGAGTGTATTTGCACAGCTAAAACTAGTTCATTTATATGTGAGGTGACACAGACCTTGATTATATTCCATATAAACTACTGTAACACACTCTACAAGACATCGTCTTTGGAAGCTGTTTGGAAACTTCAGCTGGTACAAAATGCTGCAGCCACGCTGCTGACTGGAGCTAGTTACAGGGAACACATAGCTCTACTGTTGAAACAGCTTCCCTGACTACCACTCCCTTTCTGAGCAGAATTTGAAGTTCCAATTACGACCTTTATAGCCCTTAGAAAGCTTGGGTCCAGACTATCTAGAAGACTCTCTTCCTATATGAGCTACTCTGGACTTTCTCTCACATGCACCACCATCACAGGCACGCTGAGTAAGGACACAGGAAAGATGTCTTCTTGGTGACTAGACCTCCATTCCATGGGAGGTCCTCTTGGTTCCCTCTCTTCTCTCTCTCTGTTAAAGGCAGAGACTTTTCTTTTTATTTAGACAGGACTTTGATTCCTAAATTATGCGGCAGAAGGAAGTTTTGAAAGTGGTGTGCTATGCTTTTATCTTTTAAATTCTGTTTTAAACTGTTCTTAATCATATGGCTTTTTAAAAATAGCGTTGTTTTTAATTATCTTTTAATTTTTGTAATATAAGATTTTAGCTGAACCTTGTTTCACATTCTTGTAAGCCGTTTTGGGTTCTGTGCCTGGAGAAAAGTGAGGCATAAATTTACAAAAGTAAGTTACATAATCAGGAAAATTTGAAGTTATGGTGTCCAACTAGAAGTGAGAAAGTGTGGATAGGTGGGGTACTTGATCTAGAGACCTTGATGCATGATATTCTTTAATAAGGGATACAGGTTTACTAGAAAAGCATTGTGCAGACCAGCAAGGGTGAAAAAGAGTCAAGATTAAGAACCAGGGCAGATACTATCAGCCTTCTAAAAAGCTGTCTTTTGTCCACCTTAACTCCAGTTAGGGTTATACTGGTACCATCCTTAGCTACGGTTCATGCTAACAAGGTTTGGAAAACAAACATGGCTGAACAAAGACCAACATAAGCCTTATCATGTTTGAGTCAATGAATGAAATAGTTATTGAATTACTTAGTTCACTTTCTTTTGATAAAAGAGAAATTATTTCTCCTTTCCCCATCTTGAAGGATGAACACTTTTGAGATATAAAGAAGCACTAAAAGTCACCTTTAAACTTGGGGTAGGGTTGTCTTGTTTTTACACTATAACATATTTCCACCAAAATGCAAGCTTATCCTAAATGCACAGGATAAGGCACAAGCGACACAGGAAAGGCACAAAATTATTCTAATGGTATACTCCAAACACCATCTTAGCAGAACACTGATAACTGTCTTGAACACAGGAAATGTTGCTTACAGCTGAAGCAGCAAAACAAATGTGACAGATGTCTTCTTGTTTTATAGTGGTTTGTGGAATAGATATCAGAACTTCTGATATCCACTGTGAGTATACATGTGTCTTCAGCTGTTTGCTTGTTACCTAAACTTTGTCCTCCTGACCTTTTTGTTACATTTACATTTATCAAGTTCAATATTCAAGGTCGATCTATAACACAGAAGTAGAATTCCCAAATATTTACAAAATTGTAGGATTTCTGTGCTGTTTAATACATTTCTTTTCCTGTGGCATGGCCTTTAATATCTTTTTAATCTGGAACTTTCACTAATACTTATTTAGAGTTGGCTCCTGGTATAGAGGACTCCATGGATGACATGAGAGATTAGTTCAAGTTGCATCTGAGGGTGTTGTACATCTGAGCTAAGAAGCAGAGAGTACAAGATGATAATTACCCATATGATTGGTAATTACCCATATGATTGCAATAGTGGACAGGGCTCACTGAGTTTGGCATCAAGAGGTTTGTTGAGTCTACAATATACATGGCTGAAGAGAAGAGATCAGAGAAAGTCACAGCTGCTGTTCCATCACATGCCAATCTTCATGGACAGCTGTGAATGTCCATAAATTAGTACCTTGTTCTTTGTAGGGAAGCCTGAAGAATCCACACAGCATGAAATTCTTTTCAGACTTTATGTATCCATACAATATGGTACAGTAAGTGGATCAGACTACCTTTCCCTGCAAATTTATGTACTGCTTCATATCCCAAGGTTTCTGTATTACAGAGACTAGGTTAGATTATCAAGGATCATATAGCCCCACAGATAGCAAGCAGGCAGAATAAGAACCCCCTTCTGATTTCAAAAATTACTTGACCCACCAATAACCTGCTCCTCCCTTACCCTACATTTCTTTTTGGTCCACAAAGGGAGAGATTTCTTTCCTCTGCTGTGAGTGGAGGAATCACGTGAACTGGAGAAGGAATGACAGTTTGATCCATCCACTCCCTACCTGCATGTTTACTTGCCTGCATGGAACTCCTTATGGGTATCAGGCACTTTGTAAAATATAAGCTGAACAAGCAATTTTTAAAATTTCAGGTACAAGTGAGGAATAAAATTGGGAGGGACAACCTCAATCAGAGATTTATGCTACACTGTATTCGTTCCAGTGTTAGGCTGACATGGAATTAAGAATGAGAGCTTTAACAGAATTACTGACTTCATATAATAGAACAGAAAGCTCTAATCAGAGAAGGTTACTGTAAAAGAGAATGCAAGTACAAGCTTGAGTAAGAAAAAAAGACTATTTTGCAAAGCCATATGATTTTTAAAAAAATTAACTGTGCTTTAAAAATAAGTCATATTTTAAAATGGAGCTGTTTTTTTACCTCTTGCACAAAAACATTCCAGACAAGCTGACATCTTCCCTTTGTACTTGAGCAAAAGATTGCTATATCACACTACAGGAAGAGAGAAAATGCCACCATGTGCTTTAAATGTCAGCTTTGTTCTACTTTACTTTGACATTACAAGTCTGGCAAGATATTCTAAACAACTGCCTAGCAAAGAGGCCATAATATAGCACAGAGGAATTCGAGGGGGAAAAGAGTAGCCAGCTACAAATTCAGAAATATTTAACCAATCTCAACAAAGAGCTACCAAGTTCTGTTCTAGCACAACATGATATTTCAATGTGCATAAGACTTTGAGAAATTACAACCACATAAACACAGAGAAACAAATGTATAAACGCAGCCCAAGAAGAATTTTTGGAGTTCACTAAGTCTTCAGACCTCAAAGATTATGCTGAACAAAATCTGAATTTCCTACTTGGTCAAGCATTTCTATATGTTGAGCATGGGTATTCTTTTCTGGATATTTTATTTTTCATAGTGTCCTTTCTTCAGAACTAGATGTCTTTGTTCCTATATTTCATCTTGTAAGATGAACAATGCTACTGGTCCAATAATCCAAGATGAGTAAGTGCTCACCTATTTCATGTATACACTTTATTAAATTAAATAGAATTAAATAGAATAGTATTAAATAGAAGTATAGGAGATTCACCATGGCATTCAAAGCACTAAGTGTGCTGTTCCTAGTGCTCCTCCAGCTGTTGTTCTGTGCCAGATATGGGGAACATATGGCCCTGCAGATGTTAAATGGCACCTTCTATCAGTCTTAACCAGTTGAAGTCCAACAACATCTGCAAAGACCACACATTCTCCATCTTTACACTGGGGCTTCAAGCAACAATCCTGCTCCTCAGGGATTCCTCTAAGCTTAGTTGGTGCTGCCACTGTAGCCCCTGTTTTTTTGTTTTTTTTCTGAAATGCATGTAGTTTCTCCAGCTCCTTTGAATATACCTGAGTTATTACTTGAATTTATAACTGAATTTAAGTTGTGTAACACTATACCTTGCTGGCATGCATTCACAGCCATAATTCTTTCTTTCCCCAGCTCTGAGGAGGACTGTTTGCATTTCACTTTGAGGGAGAGAAATAATACCAGATAAGATATCCAAGAAGAGATAAGAACTTTTAGACCCAAACAGGAGGCTGCTAAAATAGACCCGAAGGAAAAAAAAATAAGAATGGGAGCTTATACAAAAAGGTGGGCACGTGCATACACATGGACACACACTCAAACCTCCTGGGCATGTTTGGTGGAAACAAGGGAGAGGCCTTCTTGGTGCCTGCTCTGGGACTTTGGAACCCCTCAGTCTCCTTCTGCTGGCAAATGAAAACTGTCTTATTCTATCAGGTCTTTAAAAATTGACTGTAATGGGCTTTTAAAAGTGTGGTGTTTGTTGAAATTTTTAGTTTGCCTTCTAGTGAATTTCAAATAGTTTTAACTCTACAGATGGTTTAACTTTTAAAAATATTACACACACACACACACACACACAGATTCTTTTTGTATGGTTTTAATCTCTACTGGATTACTGCAGAAAACCACATTCTGAAGCTTCACAAGATGTGTATTGCAGTAGTTTCTAATGTGGGATTATCAGATATATTGAATACAACTACCATAAGCCCCATCCAGCATGACCAGTAACCAGGGACGGGGGAAGTTGTAAGCCAACAACATTTGTAGGCCCAAATTTGGGAATCAATACTAATGCCTGTTACTGTTAGGCTAAAAACCTTTTAGAAGTGCATCTCCCGGTATTAAAACCAAGAATGAGGGGGGTTCACTCCTATTCAGATATAAGATGTAACCATGGTTTAAGCTAAGTTCAGAGATTCCATAAACATACAGACATACTATAATCTATAGTCCTAAGCAAAACCTTTCCTTTGCACTATGTCATCCTTTGGCTCACATCTTCCTAACCAAGTTCTTGGATGCCATCCCAAAACTGCTCTGTCTTGCTTGGCTAATGGGAAAGTGACACCATGTGTTCTACTGCATTATCACTAGCTAGCTATTCTCAAGGGGTGAACTAGCTGAATACTTGCCTGCTTGGAGACTTTCAGGCAGGTTTCTGTCCAGAACATTCCTTCCTGTTCAAGTGCCAGTGACAGGAGGATTTCCCTTCACCCAGTTTATGTAAAACACTGCCAAATCAAGCATTATCATTCACTTTGATATAATTTTCTCTCTGCCCTTGCTCTTCTGTTCTGGACCAGTGCACAGAAGCAGACAATCAAAGCTGGATGATATTTGCAGCACTGCTGTCAAGCTTGGAGGGAAGGGTTATGCAAGGAATCTTCAATCCCCTCCCTCCCACCTCCTCATTTCTATTGTTTTGTTTTCATCTTTTCCAGGAAGTGAGCCCCTCCTCCTTTTCTGCCTCTCATTGCCTGCTCTCTTTGTTCCTTTGTCCCTGGCTGGCTGACAGAGTTGACACCTGCTGGCATATGCAGCAAAGCAAAGTGCTTTGCTGGCCAAACTCATGCCATTTTACTTTAAATAACTTCCTCCACAGTAAAAGTGACAGTGAGCTCAGCAAAACAGACACTGATTTAGGGAGTTTCATGGACAATGAGGACAGTGGACTAGTAAGGATTTATGCTGAGCCCCCTCACTATCTCACTCCTTGAGGGTCCTCAAGGGCCCTAGGCCCACAAAGATGGCAGCTGACTGCCAATCACACTGCCACTCTCACCGTGTGGAAAAATGTTTAAAATTAAATCGGTATGTGTCAGCAACCTCTGCTGGTACAGCACTTCTCTTTTAGTACCTTTCTATATCTCTCCTGTATTGTCTGCAGGCCCTGTGAGCTGTACGGCACCAAACATCCAACTAGTAGGCCAGTGCTTATGCCAACATGGGGTATTCATGTTAAAGTGGCCTTGGAAAATCAAACAGGCATATGGTGTAAATCAAGAGTAGCAATCCCACAATTTGAAAGTTGTTGAATTACAACTCCTAGCATTCCTCACCATCACGGATACTGGTAAAACAGCTGGGAGTTGCAGTTCAACAACATCTAGAAAATTTCACAATTCCCACCCCTGGTGTAGATAAAATTAAGTGTGAAAGGAAGGTATTTGAGCAAATGTTTTAATCAGTGTCAAAAGGTATTCCTTTCAGCAAATGATTTAAGAATCAAGTATTTTTGTCCTGAGAAAAAACTTACTGCTTTACATAGCTGATAACCTTTCACACAGTCACCCTCTCTGGTTGGTTGAGGGACTCTGCTCCATAGCTTCTTGCTAGGATTCTCACTAAAGGACAAATACAAACAGGTACTTGGCTTTATATAACTCTTTCTCTCAGCCACCAGTCCCTCCCACATACTACTGGGCCAGGTTTCTCTCCTGAGGAGCTATCCTGGTTGTCTGGCAACCTGTTTCCAGGCTGCTCTGGCACTTGAGATAGCCACATTCTAAGAAACTCACACCCCTCCATGTGCTTGCCTTTTGCCCAGGTGCACCGTGCCTGGGCAAAAGAAAAGAGAATGGAGGGAGAGAAGGTGCACTCATGAGCCTTTCCCCCTCCATTTGCTTGCCTTTTGCCCAGCTGTGAAGAAGAAGAAGGGGCACATGGGCAAAGGTAATGGGAGGGGGAGAATGGGGTGGAGGCAGGCAGGTACGTTGCAAATAATCAAATTCCTGAAGGTCAAACCTGCAAATGTGGAGGGAGGACTGTAAGTGCTGGAGCAGAACGCTGCCCTCCTTGTCCTTGACTTACATTAAGCCAGAAGTACCCATTAGATCCAAACCAAGGAACCCTTGACTTAATATCATATGTCTGCTTATTGTTTGACATTGAAGTTCTGATGTAATGGGGAATTCGGACTTAATGCAAGCCATAAAACCAGGTGCTGAAGTAGTCTACCAGAGGCAGAACTCTTATTTCTGGTATCAGAAACCATGATTACCTGAGCCGGGTAACTGTCCACACTGATTTAACTTTAACCAAGGTCTGGGGTTACTTATGAACTTGACTTGTGTCAACATAATTTAGACTTGTGTGGATTAATCACTTACAACAGGATGTAAAGCCTTTCATTTCATGTCAATGAAAATAATTCTAATGACTGAAAATGTCTCTTCTTCCTGACTGCTTTAAAAACCAATTACAGTGTAAGATAACTTCTGTTAAGAGGTACTGCCCTTCCTTCCTGGAAGTACTTTGTGATACAGATGGGTTCTTACCAGTAGAAACTCTTAGTGCTTCTTTCATAAATACTGTTTAATTCATTTAGCTCTATCAGAAAGTAATCCCAATGGAGAAGAAAGTTGTAAGGGAAATAAAAGAAACAGGTAAACCATTTAGGAATTCAAAAAGTAGAGGAGCTTTTCTGACTTGCTCTTTTTCTGAGAGAATGAATTCCTTAATAAGATTTGGAATAAAACCTATGCCAGCTTCTGATTTTACTTAATATTGTAATTTTCAGCTACATTGTGTTAACTTTTCTTTTCTACATCCCAAAGCCAAGGTACCAAAAAGAATTGGCAGGGGGCAGATAGTTTTGTGCTACTCTCTGAAAAGACAGGAATGCTCACAACCCCTTCTCATCTGCTTTCATATCCTCTTTGAAATTATGTGCCATGACAGCAGAGTAATATGACTTTCCCATAGTTTTTTTTTGGCCAGCTTTCCCAATAGGACGTCTTAGAAAATCCACATAAGAAAATACTAAACACTGCAAAGATTTTTTAAATGAATGAAAACTGGAATAAAAAAATGGAATCTGAACCACACAGAGGTAATCATACTCATCCATTCATAACAATGAAAACCACAACTGGCCAGTATCTGTACCAGGACCAACCAAATTTCCACAAAAGTGTGCAAGGCTCTGAGTTTTCCAGAATGCTTCATCAGCTTAGGTGATACCAAAAACAGTAAAATAAAAGGAGAAGATGGTGGAACAAAGAGAAAGACCCTGAAATTAGGCCAGATGTTAGATCATGAATTTTGATTCACAAAATTAGACCCAATTAGCTTAACATGGGACTTAAAAACAGAATGAACCACCAGTCAGTGTGACACTTACCAAACAATACTAAAATGAAGAGGACACAAGTCTAGCTGAAACTCACATTCCAGGGCATCCAGAATCTTATTTGCACTAACACTCTAACTTCAGAACCCCAAACCCAAACATAACTAATAAAAACTAAAATAAAAGTTCCTGCTTGAAAATCAATTCAACACATTTACTGCTGAAGTCATACAGAACTCATACAAATTTATCCTACTTCTGAAGATTAAGTTAAAAGGCAAAGCCATAGAGATCTACAGTAACTTCTAGGATGATTATAGGCTCTTGGGACAGATTTGTAACATAAATGCAGCTGTCATGCTAACAACTTTCTAACCACCAAGGATATTTTTAACTCTCTCCATGCAATTACACATTTAGAGTCCTTTTTTCTTCCTGTCCAAAGCTAACGTCACTTTTGAAAAAGTAGGTCAGGTTTTTGAAGTTCTTTCAATTTTAAAGCTACGGGGTTATATATAGAGGGGTGGGGGGGTGCGTGGGGGAAATCAGAAACTTCAACAGTGTTATTTGGCTTGCTGATAAGAAAGCTAAACTTAACATTCGCATGTATCCTTTCAATATAACAAAAGCTGAGCGGAAAAGATTGAGAACATTTTAATGTCCAGGCAGGTGCACTGATCTAGTCAGAAAGAGAAGAATAAAGTTTTCTGATCTACTAGCCAGGCACTCTGAAAAGTGCACAAATGTCACATGGAATGCTTTGATACTGAATTAGTTTCAGGCTGAATGATAACTTTATAAATGCTTTTAGTGGCTTCCTACAGTTCCAAATATGAGGAAATGACCATGCAAAGGACTAGAAATCTGTTACCCATCATTGTTGCTTTTGTTGCGTGCCTTGAAGTCATTTCTTATTTATGGTGATCCTAATGTGAACCTATCACTGGGTTTTCCTGGCAGAATTTGTTTGGGGGTGTGTGTGCCTTTGCCTTCCCCCGAGGCTGAGAGAGGGTGACTTGCCCAAGGTCACCTAGTGGGTTTCCATGGCTGAGCAAGGATTTGAACTCTGGTCTTCCAGTGTCCTAATCCAGCACTCAAATCACTATACCACACAGTCTCTCAACATACCTGTTAGAAAAACATAATATTATATTCATTAATCATTTACATCCTGCTTCATCAGAAATCTAGTTATCATGCCAATTTAAGGACCAATTTAATGGTGGGTTCAGAGCTTAAACATAATGAATCACAAGTAATGTAGATACCTGTAACAAGGTCCTCCCTCTAGTAACAAGAGTTTAACAACAATACATTTTAGAAGTAAAATTATAAGTGGGAATGAAGCTTTTTTAAGATATAAGGAATAATCTAGTTACTTTAAAGGGCATTTTAAGGCACTTAGATCAATTCTGATATGAATTTTTCTATCTTAATGCTATTTTCTTATCAACTCCAAGGTTCCTTCTTCCTCCAAAATAATGAAAAGTAACAGGAAAGTAATTAGTAACACAACATTTAATGCAATAAGTTACCTATTCAACACTCTAATGCTTAATGGCAGTGAATCGTGAAAACAACAACATGTGTAACTGGAACAAATTATTTCTTTAATAGGTACCTTCCAAGCTTTGGGTGAGTTATGTATATAACTGGAATTAATTTGCAGAGCGTTAGTAGACATGTGACAAGATTGTGTGATTGCTTCATCATGCACCCACTTAACTGGCAACACAAGCCACATTAATCACACTCTGACTCAATTTCTTTCCATCAGTCTTTGTGGCTATGCTGTAGGTTTAAGTTGCTAGCTAGGCACACAGTGAGGCAATCACACTACTTCACCGTGAACCACAAGCAAAGTGTGAAGGCAAGCAGGCTGCTTCATGTCTGAGAGTAAGGACAAATGAGAAAAGTAGTTGATGGGGCAACCTATCCTACAAAGTTCTAAAGATTTTGTAAATCCATTTAAACCGGCATGGCTTTGTCCTAAGAAGAGTTAAAATAATTCATTGTTTGGGACTCTTAACTGCCTGATCTTGTGATGTTTACACAGGAGTCCAACTTTGTTCAGTGGGATTTATTCCTTTGTAAGGACATTAAAGCTTGCAGCTGAAGCCTCCCTCCAAAAACTGTCTGCTATGGTCTACAAAAGTTTATGCTGAATATATTAATGAATCTTAAAGGTCCTCAAAGGCTCCTTATTCTTTTATTCTGTTTTGCCCAAACACACTAAAATGTCTGCCTCTTTGAAAACTGTGCTAAGGGAACAAGTCTACCATACAGACATGCATCTTGAGGAACCAGTTGAAAAAACTGTAATAAAGTATATGCTTTTTAAAATTTACTTTATAAAAACATGCACAATGACTTTTCATCTAAAAACTTTCAAGGCTTTTTGGGGTGTAAAAAGAAGATGCATCACAGCAAATCTAGCAGGAAAAATGCCCTTTCCCAAACCCCATCATTACTGACCAATGACAACCAAAACTAGAATGTGTAAAAGAACAGAACCAAAAAGCACAAAGATTGCCAGTCAAATCATTCCTGAAAAAATATATGTACATAAATCTTGCAGTATCTAAAAAATTATCAAAATACTGTATGAATGACCTTTTGGTTCATCCGACACACACGAAAATGCTTGGAATCAATGTTGAACTTTGCCTGACCATTCTCCTGACTGAAGGATAAGGACACCACTGCTGGCTGTTCTACCTGATGGCATGGAGAAATAGCTTCTTTTCCCCCAGGTATTTTCTTGCCAAAAATGGTGACTGTAAATGATGCTGTGGAGGCTGGGATACGGTCAGAAAAAAGCAGGCATTGAGGAGGAGGGTGTCAGATGAAGGCTGAGGGGGTGGGAGTGGAGTTGCACTTTTTTGTGTGTTTGTGAGATTTGGGGGCAAAAATTATTCCCACATTTTTTTACCAGGGGAAAGGTGGGTCTAGAGGTTGACAACTGGGGAGTGGGGGCACAAAAGTGAGATCTGTGGGTTGCATAGGGTAGCACTTTCCACACCCTGCTATAGAACATGTAACTACAAGTTACATCATTTTCTACCTCTCAGCAGCACGCAAATTCTTTCCCTGCAGCTAAATGTATTTCACATCTTCAGTTAGAAACTTGAGATAACAGAACAATTTATAAGCTGGTTTCCATCCCATAAAGAAACTGTGGATAGGAAAATACTAAAAAGCAGAACTAAGAAAAAACAAGTGCTTTAAAATTAGTAAGAATTATTACAGGACTATATAGGGCATGAGCCATGGGAAAAGTTCTTTCCCCACATATACCTTCCATGGAAACCCAGCATGGCAGTGCTCAATAGCAGTGCTAGCAACATGCTAATATTGTCCTAGCACACATTTTTGCTGGATTTAAACACAATCAGGATAAAATCATTCCTTCTGATCTGCATTTGATATAAATAAGACCTTTCACAAGAGTAGTTAAGAAACATAAACTATTTTCCAGTGGGAGAACAGGGCTTCTGACATGTCATATAAGCATCTGAGGGCAAAGGACCAGATGATCTCTTGCTGCTTAATTTTCCTCACATTATCTCATTTCTCTTTTGTGTTTTTGCTGCCCCTCTGTTTTGAAACTCATTCAATTGCTTGCTCAGTTTCTCCCTCTGCAGTTCCCAGAGCCTGCTGAGGGCAAGAAAGGAAGCAGTGATATGATGAGGACTCAGTTTATAATCCTTTACCTCCCCCAGTTCAGCAGCTCCATTTACTTGCTGGAGAAGACACTTTTGTGAGCCACACATTCACTCCCAAATCAATTCTGTTCTGTGCCCGTAATAATAAACCTTTATAGCAAGGACAGTTCCCATTATCCTAACTGCATTTCCAGCAAGTGCTGAAGGACATTCAATTGTTTCACTTCCATTCTTACTTTTTAAAAGTCTTCTAAGTTATTTTTTTCTGAAACACAGAGTTCTGGAGGCTTCTCTTATCCTCCCACTATTTCTTTATTCAAATCTCCTAACTACTGAGAAAAAGTAAACAGGAAACAATAAATAATTGCATAACAATATGAGCAGTTATTTTCCCTTTTACAAGGCTTTCAAACTTGTAATAGCATTCCAAACTCATCAACATTAAAAAAAGAACTACATGAGTTTCAGGTGTTTTTACCTGAAAACTATGCCTCAAACAACCAAAGTGCACAAAAACATTCACCGAGAACCACCCCTGTGGTAGGGAACAGATAATAAATTGGTTACAGCCCCAAACAGTTGTCTACCCCTGCCCCAGGGAGTGTAGTGACATTTTTATCCATTCCCTCATTTTGAGGGGGCTGATGGGCCAGGGGCCTCAAACATATCCTTGGGGGACTATACAGGGTCTGTGGTTGCCTTTGCCCCACCCATGGTGTGATGTAAACTTGATTTATTTCTGTCAACCTCTGGCTTCTGATATAGGAGGTACTATCAAAAATACTGAGAGGGAAGGGGGAGCTAGTTGTAGTGTTCTGTAACCTACCATCTCAGGGAAATACCTGAATTCAAAAAACTACAATGGAAGAAGCCACAAGAGAGCTACCTTGGGTGTTCAGTATTCAGTGCACTGGCAACATCAGTAGCCAGTAGGATAGTTATTTCCTTCATCTCTCATCAACTTGCAGATTCAAATCTTGCAGCTCCAACTTGTAAGAAATCAGAAAATTGCCAAGTAAAGGATTCCACAGGTGCTCTGTGGTGCTCTGCCTGGCCCCTCCCTAAACTGTGAACCCCAGGATTCCACAGGATGTTGAAAGTGGAATCATTGTGCTGTAAGAGAGTAGTGCAGAAATGGCCCCAGTTCTAGGTTTTGGGGACCCTGGCTCTTTGGCAGTGGTTTGATAGCAGTTTACATCAGTAGGCTTTTCCAGGATACCGAAGTATCAACAGCTGCTCAACAGTGCCAGCACGTGATATGCTGATGAGAATCATGAGCTCAAGCTACAAAAGAGACTAATGCTGAGACAGAGGCAAGAAAGAGGGATATGGGACAATGACATTTAGTCCTCATCAGAATCTATTAACCTCCAAAATTCAAATAAAGATCTTTCCATGCCCACAATCTGTGAATGTTACTCTTTTGGACTACAACTTCCAGAATCCCCCATCCAGCATCTCTGATGACTGTATTGGCATAAGGATTCTGGTAGTGGTAGTCCAAAAATGTAATGTTTCTAAATATAACATATAAATACATATAAATAAAAACAGATATATAAATACATATAACACTAGCTCACAGCAAGTTTAACTTAAAAAAAAAGACTTTATTGCTCTCTGATGGATGCCAATGAGCACTAGAATGGAAGAATTAACTTCTTTGTTTATCCACTGAACAGCTGTGGTACAGGCAGCTTCCCCCACACTGCTTAACTATTTGGCTTCATCAGGAAATGGAGAAGAAAAGATTATTCAGTTTCCATGAATATTCACCCTTTAGCATCTCAGCTGAGGGGGACAACAAGTGATCTTATTGATGGGAATTTTGGTCATCACATTTTTGTGAGCTATAAGCCACAAGCCTCATTTAGCATAGTCCAATGAATATGCCAACTACATTCTGAAAATGCTTATTTTAAAAGAAAATCCCTTCAAAAAAATTTTGTACCTTAAGTTGTAAATAGACTTAGAAATGTTGAGGGAAGCTACTGTGCATGTATATATATATCATGCACACATATAATAAAATGAGGCTTTTTCCCTCAAGAAAAATATTTAATTGCAGCATTTTTGTTTTGATTTGATTTTTGAAAAATAGTTGGGCTTTCTTTCATCTGCCTCTCAATATACTCCACAGTACAACACAAAGCTGAATGATGACCAAATTCCACACTGTGCTTCTCTATTGCACATCCAGGTCACCATTATCACATTCTACTGGGTACAGAATCTTTTCTTGAACCATCTAGTATACTCCCTCTGTCTGTGTTGGCCTTCACTCATTCCATAGTGGGGATAGGGGAGCTATCTCCTTCTGTCATTAATACAATCACCATTGCTTGGTTCCTTAATACTATCAAGTCTCACTATCAGTTGACATTATCATTCAGTATTTACTTTTAAAATTCTACACTAGTTCACCTCTGATTACTGCCTCCCCTTGTCTCCACTGATTATCCTATTTTTGTTTGTCTGTCATCTGGGCACAATCTCATAAGAGCTTATGGGCAGAATCACAAAGACATTTTCAAGAGCTTCAGTGATTATCCAGGAAATTCTTCCTGTTTCAGGTAATCCCTGCTACCAGCCTTTCCAGGAGTCACTGCACTGTCTTTGAAGATGTCACTCCCCTTCCTTGACTATCTTGGTTGCTGGTCTACATTATCTTGTAACCAGATGCCTGTGGAATCCTAATATGACACAACTGGTGAAAATCACACATTATGCAACTAACTCTTTATTCTGTATGATTTCTTGCCCATCCTTCCACCATTTCCTTCATTCTTTCCTCACTCTGTTGTCCAGTGAAAATGATTATGTAAAGGAAAGCTCTATAAATGTTATCCATGTCTTGTTAAATGCTTTTTATTTTAATTACCATCTACGCCAACACAAGTGCATTTACAGTTTTTCGAAACAGAAAAGCCTTGTTTGGTAAAATTGACATGGATTGTCCTTGACTTTGTCAACTTCATTAGAGACCAAAGTGGGTTGTTGTAGTTATGCATCTTCAAGTCATTTCTGACTTACAGTGACCCTAAGTCAAACTTATGATGGCGTTTTCTTGGCAAGATCTTTCAGAGTGGGTTTGCTTTTGCCATCTTTTGAGGCTGAAAGAGTGTGACTTGCCTAAGGTCACCCAGTTGGTTTCCACAGCTGAGCAGGGATCTGAACCCTGGTCTCTACAATTGCAGTCCAAAGCTCAAAACACTACACCATGCCGGCTCTTTAAAGTGGTGTGAGAAGGTGTGAAAAGAAATGAATCTGTGGCAGACACCAACAGTCATGAAAAAGGGAGTGGTACTTGAGCAGCACTTCAATGACTAAAGAGACATTTCTCATATGAATTTTAAATGTTTTAAAAGCCATTTCTAAATAAAAAATAGTGAGTGAGAAACTGAAAATGTATTGCTGACAGAAAATGCTTCTTCCCTAGTGAAACAAACAAACAGCAGAAAAAAGGACAATAAATCCACAATCAGCACAATCAGAACTCTGGGATGTGTTTTCTTTCACACGTGCATGGAAACATTTAATAAGCATATGAAATTTTCCTTTGTCTCTTCTGCACCTTGTCGTATTTCCTGTTATGCTTGCAACAACTTTTGTCCTCTATAACATTCAAACTGGCACATTACTATGCTACAGATTGTGCTTCAAAATAAAACAAAACAGTTTTGCAAAGATTTTCCTGAACCTCTACAGTTTGACATTTTCTGCTCTTATTGCTCTGACAGTCAGATACTAACCTGTATCAACACTGCCTTTGACAAATCCTTTCCTCATGGTTGTGCTACCCGGAGATGATAGGAGCACCAGGTTAGTGAAGTTGGCCTATACATTAACTTGCTCATAACGCAACCTCATCAGACTTTGAATTTCAAATGTGCTAACCAATGAGGATCTTACCTATATAAAATTCTTCTTCTGACCAATAGAAGAGCACCTTAAAATCTGTTTTTAAGTTATTGCTACAATTAATACTGCATTACCTGAACAACCATTAGTATGTTACTAGGCAACTGTATTTTGTACATTATGTCTTCACTATTATTCTGCTTTGGCATTTTGCCCATTAGCAATAATAAACTTCTGAATTCATTCTCTCTAGGGTTGCAATCTTTAATTGATTTAATTGGTAGCTTAACTAAAGCTTAAATGATAGATGAATATTTGTATCCTCCTCCTTTAATCACTGGATCTGAGACTAAAGAGCAAAACTGAAAATGGAGATACATTCAAATAAACTGTGATGTTGCAAAGCTGTGTATTTCTTCAGTCAAAAAGTATAATGGTAGTGGCTTGTAACTATCACTTCAAGAAGCAGGCAAGCACCACAGTTTTGAAAGTTCTTTTTCTGGCTTGGATTATAATCCAGACTATTAAAGAAACTAAGTCTCTTTTTCAATTCTGACAGATGGCAGCTGTGCTAGAAAAAAGACATTTTCAGTATTGTAGTAGCCCAGCTAGGCACAAGAGGAGGGAAAGGGTAATCCCTCCCTTCCCTCATTCCACTGTTCTTACTAGAGCAGCAAGAAAGATAAATTGGTAGAAAGAGTCTGGGAGAGGAAACAAGCAGTGCTTTGCTCTCAAGGATACGATCACGGACACAATAAGGTTCAACTTGGGTCAGAAAAAGGTCAGAATAAACCAAGCCATTTTCTGAATGTAGTAAAATGACTCTGTTTTTGGGACACCAATATCAAGCTTAGGGGGATCTGCCCTACCTACAAATCTGGCCGGAAGTGCCATTTACTTTTTGAAATCATACACATCTCAAGTTGCCACAGCACAAACACAAGTCTTACCAAAGTACTGTACTGCATGCATATTTTTGAAGACGTTATGTTCTAGTTCACAGAATTTAAGGTACATTTGCCTATATTTTGATCTTGCTTTTTCCCCAAACAAGGAAGAGTGTACTGAATGAGGAGGTAACTGATAAGCCATTAATCAGTTTCTTTGTTTCCAGTCACTTGATTCAGTGCATATAAACCTCTGCCACATACTTGTGCTTCTTCACACATTTCTACAAAATACAATTGATAATCCAGACAAAGGATGCAGATATCATACGGGATTTATCATCCATGTAAATTACATCCATATAATGTAGTCACACAAAGATGTCTAGTTAAAAGGACATATAGGTTTATATGTATTTCCAACACCAATGTATTGCAATTAATATTCTTCCAGCATTGTCCAAGAAGTCAGTAGCCAATTAGGATATGGAGACTTCTTAAAGACTAACAAATTTATTGTCACCCCGTTTGGGACAATTTATAACACCAGGTAGATGTCACTCATGTAATTCTCTGTTATTTAGCTTCTTCTGGAACTGGAATTTTATGTGACTAACAAAATTTAAAATAAGGAATGAATTAGAATGCATATTGATATTCAACCAGTCTGAAACTTCATCAGAAGGTAACCTTCTGAAACAGAATGCAAGCTCGTTAATGCGATCTCCAAATAGGCTTCTGAAGGTCTACAGAACTTGATTTTCATTAGATGTGCTTCTTTTCATAGTTTGCATATTGTGTGAATCTCAAGAGATTTTGGAACCTTAAAGCTGTTTAAGCTTGTATGAAAAAAAAAGATGGAACAGACACTATGAGAATACATCTGACAATATTAAATCAGTAAATATCCATACTTCAATAAAACATTAAATAGAACTAAATTCCACAGAAGGCTTACAAGAACACAAAAAATAGCTACACACTTCCCCCACTCAGCAAATACATTAAAGCTTTTCATATTTTTTTGCTCTTCCATGCCAAAACTGACAAGTTTAATTTAGAAAGCAGCCTAACATTGAAAAAAGCACTGGAGAAAAAAGCAAACTGACATCTTTGTTAGCTATAGGGCTTCTGGTCTTGCTGTTTATTTTTATTTTTAGGAGATTTCTAATCACATCAACTGGATTACTAATTTCAGAAGTTTTCAATATGTGGTAGGAAAGGCTATAGTATACATTTAAATTCTTTTTTTAAAAACAGAGATTTGTATTATTACTATTTGAGAGCACTGCAAATAGGCTACTTAATGACTTTACAACATGTGAGACTTGTAGCTTTCAGATTTTGTTTGTTTAATAGAACAAGACATCTATGAATCCCATGAGATGAAACCCACATATTTTTATCTTTTCCCTTGGGATTTTCTTTCAAAGCTGAAATGCAAATAACAAAATACCCATCTTCATGTTTTAAAAAAATATGAAATCACTGCAATTTGGTAGGAACTTTGTAATCAGTATTAACAGTTTAAGTTGGGGATCACAAAGTTGCAGTGGGGGTTAGAAAGAGAAAACCTATTTATAAAAGCATTTTTTTAAAAAAATCTACACTTAAAAGAAACACCATCTTTTAATGCAGAAAAGGAAAATGAAGAAATTAGTGATGTAGTCATGTCTACAACGGTGGTAGGGTTCATTCACTAGTTTTGTGCATTTGGATTTCAATTTTACTACCCTCACACCCCAATAGTTTACATCAGGACCTACAAGTTAGTTCTGGGTTCGTATTTATGGTGAGTCACTTACTAGCAATATCATCAGATTTTTTTAAAAAAAATTGTATTATTATCATCATCATTATTATCATTATTATTACTATTATTATTATGCTCTTCCTTATGTACTGTAATTCAGTTGTTCTTAATCTTTTCTTTCCCAGGGACCTCCAAGACTTAACTCACCATTTAAATACTAATATTTAGAATTAAATTAAATATTTATTTATTAATATTTATTAAACAAATATTAAATATCTATTTAATAAAGGCTTCTGGAGACTAGGATTCAAATCCCTGCTCAGACACGGAGTGGCCTAGAGAAAGTCACACTCTCTCAGCCTCAGAGGAAGGCAAAGGCAAATCCTCTCTGAACAAATCTTGCTGGGAAAAAACCTGTACAGCTGACCCTCCACATTCCCGAGGGTTAGGGGCACAGAACCCTCACAAAAGTAAAAAAACTGCAAATAACTCCCTCTTCCCGCTCCCTCCTCTGTTCAGGAAAAGGCAGAAGACTGCAGAGGGAAAAACTTTTTCCCTCCCGTCTCCTGCCTTTTGCCTGTGTGCCCTGCCTTGTTTTTGTTCTCCTGCACAGGCAACAAGCAAGAGAGTGGAAGATGGGGGAAGGTCTTTTCCCTTGCACTCTCCTGTCCACCATCCATGCGCCCTTCCTTCTTTCTGCATGCCCACATGGGCAATGAGCAGAAGAGGGAAGGGGAGGGAAGGTCTTTCCTCACACACTCTTCTGCCTGCCACTCACACGCCTGTCCTTCTTTCTGTGCATCCACATGGGCAAAAGGCAAAAGACTGGAGGGAGGGAAGATCTTTCCCCTTGTGCTCTCCTGCATTTTGCTCGTGTGCCCTGCCTTGTTTCTGCACGCTCTTTAGGCGACAGGTAGGAGACTGAAGGGGCAGAGGCAGGAGAATAGAGGGGGGAAGGCCTCCATCCCTCCATTCTCCTCCTTGTTGCCCGTGCACACTGCCTTCTTTCTGCACACCCATGCAGTGACAGGCTGGAGAGTTAAGGGGCAAAGTCTTGCAGGCCCACAAACTTGTCCCCCTCCCTGGGCAAAAGGCCTGGGAATGGGAGGGGGAGAATGGGGGGAGGCAAGTGGGCACCTTGCAAATAATCAAATTCGTGAACCTCAAACCCACGAATGTGTGGGGGGAGGACTGTAATAGGTTCACACTGAGTTTGCTGTAGGTAAGAACTGAGCTGAAGGCACACAACAACAAAGTGCCACTGACAGGGGGAGTTTCTTTCTAGCCATCATGTCTCTTGCCTTTGAAAACTGACTTATGGTGACCTCAAGGCAAACCTATCATGAAGATTTTCTTGGCAAGATTTGTTATTTTTGCCTTTCTCTGAGGCTGAGAGAATGTGACTTGTCTCAGGTCACCCAGTGGGTTTTCATGGCCAAGAAGAGATTCAAACCCTGGTCTCCAGAGTCATACTTTGCAAATGAGGGAGCAGTTTCGCAGCAGCAATCCCCACCCTGCTGTCATGCCCGTTGCTGCTGCTGCTGTTGGTGTCCTGCAGCAGGGCTTCACGGAGCCCCTGTGAGGGCTCCAGGGCCCTTCGGGGAGGGGGAAAGGCTCCCCCTCCATTCTCCTGCCGTCCCCCGTGCGCACTTCTCCAGACCCCAGGTGAAGAACCTCTGTTGTAATTTATTTTCTAGTTCTTCACATTAATGAATAGCAACAGAGTAAATCATTTCTTTAAAAAGAAAGGGACAAACTGAACGTGT
The DNA here is from genome assembly GCA_948474755.1 of Ctenosaura bakeri. NCBI lineage: Eukaryota > Metazoa > Chordata > Lepidosauria > Squamata > Iguanidae > Ctenosaura > Ctenosaura bakeri. The sequence continues at coordinate 137,900 of CAOLHI010002763.1, read as the reverse complement.
GTCTAACATGTAATTAGCCTAAGCATGCAAGTGTTAAAAAACCCACAAATATCCAGTGCAGAAGGGTCAGTATGTTTTGAGATGCACTTGTGGGGCATGTACAGTAGTAGTTTTTATACTCTCATTGTGATCTTAATCCAGACTGGGGCTCTGTGCTGATATTTGTGTTATCACCATGAAAGAAAAGCTTTTATTAGTACCAGCACAAATTAAATAATTAAATGTGGATTGAAAAAGGCAAATTCAATTGCTAATGCCAAACTAGAACAGAACCTTCAGATTGACTGAATATTTTTTACTTATGTGCATATCTGAGTATGTGTCTTCAAGTTGCCCATTGATTTATGGTGACCCCATGACTTTCATAGGGTTTTCTTAGGCAAGAAATACTCAGAATACTTGTTTTCCCAGATCCTTCCTTTGAAATACAGCCTGCAGCACCTGGCATTTGTTGGTAGTCTTCCATCTATGTACTAGTCAGTGCCTGCTTAGGTTCCAAGATCAGACAGGATCTGATGCCTCTGGATTATTTAGGGCTGGATAAATTTTGACTTACCAAGTTCATACTGATTCAGTCGGTCCAGACAACTGGATTTAAGTCCATGTATTCAGAATTGCCCCTTCCTGACTTCACAGCTAAATAACCCCTATTAGTATAGACAGAACTTAGCTGGATTTACACACATGCACTGGTCTAAATCCAATTGTTAGTCCAAGCTCGTAAAGATATAACTGAATCAATGAGAACTTGTATAAGTCAGAACTTGTATAAGTCAACGTGTATAAGTCAGCATTTATAGAAATCCCAGTAACTGAATGAGTTTATTCTGTTTGGGATAAGCAATTGCATTTAAGCTGCAAAAATCAATGTATGCCATAAACCAAGGATAAGAACTGTGTAGCCCTCCAGATACTCTTCTGGATCTGTATCCAACCATCCTACCCTGCATAGGTAATGGTGAGGAATTATAGGAGTTTCACTTAAACAAGAACTGGAGGGCTGCCTGATTTCCACCATGGTGTAAATACTCAAAAAAATCTGGTGTTATTTTTGCATATAAGTTTATTAGGCGTGTAAAGACTGGAGAGTACCAAGACACTTCCATACCAGCAGCTCCACAAGACGGAAGGAACACAGGCTTGTTCACCACCTTTTGATCATGAATCCGTTAAACAGTCCTCAACAGAGAAGTGCAAGGAGGGCTGGTGTGACATCTGGAGAGCTCTCTGGAGGCCTGATTGATATCTCTAGAGTGTTCTCATTCCCTAGGAAAGGCATTCATGTGGGCTTAAAAAGGCTTTCCAGACACCCCCTTCTCCATTGAAAGCAGAAAAATTACAAAATATATTTCGGAAAAATAGTATTCAGAAGTGTATGTCTCTAAAATGTACAGTTTCTTTTATTTGGAATGTGCTCAGTGTCTTTAAAATTTTTACAAAGGCCAAAAATCATTCAGCATTGCAAATATGTCAGTGTCAGCCAAACAGCATTTCTTGAAAAAAGAAGAGAAAACGAAATGTAAACTATAACACCCCCAACCCGTTACCCCTCCTTACCATGACAAACAATATTTGACAAAGCACTTCTGTTTTGTTTAAAACCCCAAGTGCATTAATACTCACTTCTGATTAAATAACTCCATGATGTTTTTGCAGGAATAATTAAAGGCTGTTGTAAATTACTTGAGGAAAAACTTTTGAACTACTAGTCATATGATCTAGAGAAACCAATCCACAAGCACAAACAGGTTTCTGCATGCATATACACTCTAGCATACACAAGGCTGCTGCAGGGAAGAAAGAAGCCTATTGCACTCAGGAAGCATGTAATGGCGCTCTTGAATACTTGACAGCTTTGGGGCATGAGGGGCTTTCAGACTGCAACAATGCTGCCAACAACATCTGTTACATGAGCTGCGAAGTCACACTACTGATACTGCATTAGGCTGGACATGAGCAAAGGAAGATGAGGGAAAAATGAAGTCTGAAAGCGAGGAGAAATAATGGTACAGTTTAAGAAAAGCTATTTCTCAATAGCCCTGCACATGGAGACTGGCTTTAACAGTGGATCTACGCCACTAACCCAGCAATGTGTGCTCAACCACCATTTCCTCAGCTGAGGCAACTGTCAGAAATAGTGTTGCCAGACTGAAAACCGGAGTGGGTTTCTATACCTTTAATGGCTGTGTTTAAAAAAAAAATGAACTTCAGCAGGTATTGCTTGTTATCTGGTTGTATGACAAGCAACACCTGCTGAAATTCCTCTTCTGCACAACCAACAGAGATACAGCAGTTCTCTCCAGTGTTGAAACTGCAATCCTAGTCAGAAAGAAACAGACTTAATATCCAGAAAGCCTCCCTCCACCCCATGGGTACTGGGAATAAACTGCTAAAATTCATTTACAGTCCAACAAAAAACTCTCCTAAAAAACTTTACTAGCAGAAATTTATTAGGGAAAAATTATATAAATATGTTGGTGGTTAGAAGAAGCATTTCTCATTCATTGTATTTACACAATTGCATAACTCTAGATTGAAAGTCACCAGCTATTTAGAAGAAGAGAACACTGGCTCTTATTCTACATCACTTACTTAGTTATTTACACATAACTAAGTAAAATCTCTTGGCCCAATTCCCCCAACCTACTTTTCTAGGTAGCTGCCAGATAGGGCAAAGGAGGTCCATTCAACAGGCGAAAGGGGCGCTTGATGGTAAAGTTTTCACCACCTTCCTGCCAGCCAGCAAGGATGCAACAAGGAATTGCAACAGGGAACTTTCTTCTGATTATCCCACTATAAACATAAAATATGAATATGATAACCATCTCTCAGCCCTAAAGTTGAGAGAGTGGAAGGTTCATGGCTGAGGAATTTTCACTTCCTAAGCGATGCTAATCTACTATACCACCTTTAGGCTAGTTAGGCTGAGGGGCCTAAACCTTGGGTATGTTAAGGGAACAAAGATATTTAGGTTCCTGGGAATCCTAAGATCTCCCCATCTCCTAAACAATGGGAAAAATAATTTTATTGCTAGTTCTGGATTTTTTTTTAAAGAATCCTCATATTATAGCTGCCTTGGCTTTGAGAAAGAGGCCATTGCTCTAAAATAATGACAAGATATGGTTTATTGCTATATTTAAGCTTGCACTTTCCCACAGTTGTAAATATAATCTAAGAAACATTGTAAACATCAGATGTTAAAGATAATGGCACTGCTAATTCAATCCATAATGGTGGGACACCCATAGTCAGGTTAAGAACTGGTCTCAGAAAACCCAATCTCCTTTGCTCCATTTAATAAATATCAGTATAAAAATGAAGGAAAACAAGGAAGGAACTGCAAAGATTGAGCGTCCAACTGAAAAGGCTCTCTCTCCAGTAATCAACTGCTTTACCTCTGAAGATAAAGAGATAGAAAGTGAGGTATCAGAGGTACTCTCAGTACTTGGACATGTTGATGATGGGAAAGGTGGTATCTTTCAAGTTATTTAGCACTGCAAGTAGAAAGATGTGAAGAAGAAATGTCATTCTAAGCTCTGGAACCATAAGAGAGAAAGTTCTCCTAGCTAGAACCCAGTAACCTTTTTAAACTTCCTTCTGTGGTTTCAGAGAAAAAGTAGCTTTAGGAATTAATTTCTAAGAAGCTACCTGGCATAATGTGAGCTGCAAAGCTATACTGGTTCCTCTGCACATAATTCTTCCTCCCTTCTCACCATCTGAAAAGTACAACTGGCCTTCTGGATCTGTAGTTACCTTCTCATTCAAACACTTTCCCTAAAACATACATTCTTCCTGAATGTTTTCAAATACTTCAATTAGGTAAATATGGAGAAGGTCTCTGTCCATTCTGTGACTCAGGTTATTAGATAGGAAACCAGATAGTGCTTTTTCAAGTCCCAAACCCCACTGGCATTTTTATATGATTTTACAAAGACCATAATGATGCACTTGCATATCCCCTGAAACCATATTACTGCAACCAGGACTGGCCACACCATTTGGCAGAGTGAAGCAGCTGTTTCAGGCAACAGATTCTGGTGTGTGTGTATGTTTGTATAGCAGCAGCAGCAGCAGCCCTCAGCTGTTCATTCAGAGTTCTTCAGCTATTCCACTTTGTTGGGGGGGGGGCAAAGCAGTTTGTGCCATGTAGCCTGCATCCTCAATTGTCCCTTTCTGTCCTCATGTATGGTGGAAAACACTGAACCATTTCCAGTGCTGAAGATTCAGTGGCTGGTCTAGTCACTTTCTGGATGTAGAACTGGCATTTCGCCTCAGGCAGGAAAATATTCTGGACTGGCCTTGGCAGTGGCTCTAGTTTAAAATTATCAGCTTGTTGTCATAGCCAAATGATTGTACCTTTGAATGACAGAGCAGTTTTTGTTGTTTTCTTTATCAAATTTTCCCCAACACCTACTGGTTTTTAAAATACACCATAGCAATTATCTGCATGCAAAACTAAAAATCCATTGCTATGTGTTTTGTTCCTTAGTTGAATGTCACAGCAGCTATTCCAAAAATAAATCCTTTTATTGACTGCCCCTCCCTTTTATTATTAGCATGTGGTGATTTAAATGTGATGGTGAAAGCATCCCCTCCCCCACATTCCCCTACCCCATAAAACTTCTTTTGTTCATTTTGGCATTCACGCTCCATTGTGGGGACAAGAAATTGCATTACAGATTTCAGCTTGCCAGTAATGATTGCTTAAGCGAACAAAGCTGGCAACCACTGAGTATTTGTTCTATAGTTCCTCTCATCCAGAGAGCCTCACTGGTGTTAAAATCAAAGAGGAGAAAAAAACACTTCTTTCACATCAGATTCCTTTCCAAAGGTCTTTCCCCCCAATCTAGGTGCCTTTTCTTCCAGTCAGATACCTTAATCACCCACACCCAAGATTCAGGGCTTCAGGTAATCATGTTTTATTCATCATCATCATCATCACCACCACCACCACCACCACCACCACCACAACTATTACTACTATTAGATCACAACTCCCTATAAAACTAAAAATCAGATCAGACCCTTGACACTTTCAGAGCTTATTCTATGTCCTCACATAATGCCAGCATTATTTTTTAAACAAAGATTACTGTCTTATACACAAAAAGACAGTCAACAAAATGCATCACATCACAACATATTTAATCCCCAATATATTATAAGAACATTTTAAATGCTACATCTGTATTACAAAACGTAAATGCAAGACAAGACAATATTTGTCAAATTTGTAGTATTTGGCAACCACATTTGGGACAGAAGTCCAGCTGTCCAACTTCATTAAGCTTCTTTTCACTGTAAAAATTTAGGTCAAACTCTTAAAGTTACTGGCAGGATTTTGCAGCCTCATATTTTCCTAAACGATAAAATGCAGATATGTTTAAGAATCAATATGCAGCTGAGGAAAAGACCAGATGACTTCAAGATACATAACATCTTGGTCCTTCAGGGTCACTAGTTTGAAATTACCGAGCCCTGTTGGTGGCAACTACAAGTTAGGGCCATATGTTGGCTCCTTGGTCTCTCCTATGGGAAGCAGCTACAGGAATTCCAGCCCAATTTCTACTTGGTTGTGGTCCACAGAACAGCTCCACATAATTTGCATCCTCAATAATATTAACAGAGGCACAGAGCAGACAGTAGCAAAGTTGGTTTTGCATGGGAAGAAAGAGCGAGAAAAGGAGAACACTTCCCCATCAGAGTGAACAAACTCAAGCACTGTTTTAAAAATTATTTTTGCAAACAGAAATAAGAATGTTTTCAAAAAGTGCTGCCTTTGTTCAAATCACAAGACCTCTGTTTTATCAGCATTGAAATATATTACAGTATGGGTAGCTCAGGGAAATGAAAGAGCTTTTAATGACTGAAACTATTTCAGTAGACTTCACTTACTGTTGGATCCATACGGTAATGGGAAGTCCGAATCCTCATGAATATCTGTCATCAGCGCATAACTGAAACAATTTTTTTTAACTTCCTACATCTGCATTTGCACGTATCTTCCCTCAACTGCAATAAGCAAACACTGACAAAACTACGTGTGGGTTTGTTTCCTCAATTATGCAGTAAAGGCTAGTTAGTTAAACGTCCCTTCAACAGCAAACCAGCTCAAATGTCAAAGGTCTACCTGAAAAAGAAGGCCTTTTGTCTGCTAGTAGAAGGAGAACAAAGAGGCAGCAAAGCCTAGCCTTTCTTGGCAGGGAGGGTCACTGAAAAGACCTTTTTCACATCCCCACCAAACCACATCTTGTATACCTCCCGAGTACTGGCACCAAAGGCCTTATTCTAGACAGGTAGTAACACTGAAAGTACCTTTTTGGTGGAAGTGGCCAGAATTATGCAATGCACTTCCCAAGAAAATGTGTCTTAAATTTCAGACACCATGTCAAAATATATTATTCATCAGAAATTTTAATTAATGTTATGTCCATACCCAGAACAGTTTCATGTTTCAGGTTTTTTTTCTACAGCTATTTCTGTGCTATATATTTCTCTCAATGTTATCATTTTCCCCCCTGTCTTTATGTTATAATTTTCCCTTTTGTGTTCTTACTTTCAGATTTAATTTGCAAGCTGAAAGTGAGTTAAAATATATTAAATAAATGTATAAATGGGACAACTTGTAGAAAATAAAGATTAAGCAAGACGCTAAACAAGCTGATTTCACAAAAGGGGAAAATGAAGGGGAAACATGAGCCTTTAAACTCAGGGGCAGGTGTGTGTGTGAGGTCATCTATCAGAATAATAGCTGCTTAATACTATTAAAGAGAATAACGGTTTCCACCTTAGAGACATATCAATACACCAAAGTCTTGAGTCTCCCTGAAGTCATTACCTAAACACAAAAAGGGGTGTGTGCGTTTTTTAAAAAAGAGGAGCAGACTTTGTAGACAGCTGAAAAGTACTAACTGGAGACATGAAAGGAGATATATCAGGTGTCATTTGATTTGCTCCTGGCTTGCTTCAGTGTCCAGAACACTGGAGAGGAACTTGCCATTACAGTCATCCTGAGCTGGAAGGGCACAGTGGTATTGGCATGATATTACTTCCAAATGCTTTAGAACTATTGTAGAACCATTAGCCAATACTCGCTCCCCACCCCAAAACCTCCACTCACTATCCGGTTCACAAAAGAGAAAGGAAATCCTTTGAGCATGGCATTTTACTGTAATAGCAAGGCCAAGTTTCATCCAGTTCCCACACTGTGACCATCCATCCAGCAGTCTGCAGTGATTGCCGCAAAAAGGTAGAACTGAAAGGGATCGACATTTATTTACCTCTTGCAGAATCAATTCCCTGCCTTCACATACCGATCAACCTTCTCAATACAAACTACAATCTAACACAAGAAGAATGGGAAAAAACAAACAGAAGACAAATAGCTTTCAATTAAATTGGTTCTATGACCAAGAACAAATCCTTTTAACTGAATCACCTCAAGTGACACACTTTATTGGGTGCAAGATCGCATCTTCCCAGTCTCCATTAATGGTATCCAGAGAAACACATACACAAAGCATTTCCATGCATGACGAGTGCCTCATACCTTAACCCTTACAAGATGATGTCCTGGAAGGTCAAAGCCTCCGGAATGGCACGGTATTAGGGAGAACCTAGTGGGCAGCCATGCAAAGATGGAACTGACAAACCCTCAGATGCATGTAGAAGAGCATGAACAGCACTCAAGATCGTGTCCCATTCCTGATGCTCTAGAAAGAAAACCCTTGTTTTTCTAGAAAGCTGGTGTTGTTTCGCCAAGTCTCCAGCCATGTTGCCACATCAGCTCTAACCTATAAAAACATGGGACAAAAACTCAAGAACAAGTATCTATCTGGTTCTGTGAGGAAAGGTAATTTAAATTCTAGAAGAGGATCACATGAGCATTGCAGTGCACTGATATTCTGAAGCTCCGCTAGACTAAGATTAAATTGCTGATATTTTTTCACTTGCCATTTTGTAAAAGAACATAATACATAAAGTATTGCAAAATAGATGAACTCTGTATGTATTTTAAAATGCTTAAATTGCCACTTTTCTCAGTAAAACTTTATAGAAGGGGGAATCAGTTCTTTCCTAGGACTGTTCCTGTGTATTTCATAAGAAAAAAAAGCAAAGTTTAAAGCACTCATGCCCCATTCTCAACTGAACAAGCAACATGCCTGTACTTTATAACAAGGAATGTTGTTATAATAGTAATAAATGTAAGCAAGAATTAGTCCTGACTCTGAGTCCTCAAGTCTAAATAAGCTGATCTTACTCTGCCACTGCTGTTCAGGTACTAGTTTTAATGAGTAATAAAAAAAAGATATACTTATTTATCTTCATACTCCAGCAGGGGGAAAAAATCTCCCTCTGAGAACAGATGAAGCTCAACAAACAAAACAAAACAAAACAAAACAAAAAAATCTCCACATTTTCTGAAAACACAACCACAAGCTTTCCCTTCTGTGGCCATGCTTCGCTTTTCTCTTATTTTCCTATGTCTTGACCAGAGTCTTTGTAGCCTGACATGTCAGTATACAAGATATTTCCACTGAGTAAGTACTTCCAAAATATAATATCAATGCAAGTTCTAAAAGAAGAATGGCTCACTCTAGAGTTGCACTTAATAAATGCAGAGGCACTATAGGAATTCAGTACCCAAAAATGGGCTTGAGAAAAAAAACCTTTAGCATCGTTCAATCCCTATGCTATTCTGTCTGGGGGGAAAAAATAACACACAGAGACACATGTAAGAAAGTTTTGGTTTCTTGGTAGCAGACTATCATACAAAATGAAAATATTTGCTCTATGTGGCAGGATTCCCCAATAACAAAGGCTTATATTTGTTGTTGATTGTGTGTCTTTAAGTTGTTTCTGACCTATGGTGACCCTAAGCTGAACCTATCACGTTTTTGGGGGACTGAGAGTATGTGATGTGTCCAAGGTTTCCATGGCTGAACAAGGAATCAAATCCTGGTCTCCAGGGTCTCTCAAACCAATACACTATGCCAGCTCTCCATTAAAGCTCTTCTGGTTTTAGCACTCTTTTTACAGAAGACCTAGTGGCAAATCAAACTCACAGCCCCAAGAGGACTGTGTGGCTTTCCAGCCACTTAACCCATTGAGCCACCATCCACCAATACATCTGGAGATGAAGAAACTGCATTATTAACAAGATAATGCCACCACCCAGGAGTCTGCTCATAAGCAGACATGCTGCGTAAACTTAATTTCCAACTTTCACTGTGATTCAGGACATTTTACAGTAATACTTGTTAAAAGGCTAAAATCTACACTGATAGATCCCATGTGGACACCAGTGTCAGAGAGCTCCTCTGAACACATAGGCCCTACCTGCATCCCATAATGGCCCCAGCATCATCCTGACAGTGCCTTTGCTGGGATGGGAGCATGTCCCGAATGCTCCCCTCTGCATCTGGACAGCTGCTGGCAGACAGTAGCACTTGGGACATACTCCTTGCTTTCACAGTGCTGCCAGCCTCTTCCTGTGCTGCACAGAGGAAGGAAGCACCTTGACAGCACGTCTACTCTTTCCGCACGGCCCCAGTTGACACGTCTGCCGTGCAAAAGGAGCCTATCACCAGATTTTTTCCAGTAATACTATAATGGGCATTAACAACAGCTGGGGACGTGACAGGAGCAGGACCGCAGTGATGTTGTGTGGCAGCATGCAGTAGCATACATCGCAGACCAACTTCAACGCGTCCCCCTGCAAGGATGGGACCGCAGTGTAGAAAAGGCTGTTTCTCCATGGAATGAATGGGACTGTAAAAATGATAAATTTTAGGTCAAACTCTTACACTTTTGTTTTCTTCAACATTAACCAGCATGCTTGATTGGTAAAACTGAGGCAAAAGCATCCTTAGAGAGCAACTTTTTAAAAAAAATGACTAATGTTAATATGTGGACATTCCAATATAACTCAGCTCTAGCTTATCTGCATTCCATTACCTTAATGGGTATATTTCCACGCAAAATTATCCCTTTTTTGGGGCGGGGGTAACTTTCTGTGGTTACATTACAGGCAGAGCTCTTTAACTATACAACAGTACTCTCAGGGAGATTTAAGGGCAATCAACTTCTATTTAAAACATATTCATCGCAAATTATCTTAAACAAAGCAAACAATATTTACTTTGGTCTAAATTTCTGAAAGAAGCCAACAAGGCAAATTAAATCTGCAAATTGCTTCTTAAAATTTGTTTACTACTCTGCATGTTCAAATTATGATATAAATCATTTGTATCATATCAGCAGCCCAAAGGGACCTCTGATCTTCAGTCAAAAATCTCATTTACCATTGGTGACTAACTACTGTTTGATCTAGCTTTAGGAGATGCACAATCTTGTATACAAGAGCTAAATGCCCTTGGAGGTCATATATCATGGGGTGTGGGTTTATACCAGCAACAGGCAAAGCTCAATGTAGAGGTGGACAGGGACAGACCCAAAAGCAGGCAAATGCATTCCTTTTCTTTCTTGCTGCCAACCTCTTTTCATTCTCTTTCTTTCTCTGTGCTCCTTTCCTCCTCCAACCTTTTCCTTCTTTTCTCCTCCCCTACTCCTCCATACCTAGTGGGCTGCTAGGGAAGGACAGATCTCCCTTGCAGAGTTCTGGACTAAACTGCTTTCACATGGCTTTTGAAATTAGGCTGGCAACTAAATGAAACAGTCTGATTTTTAACTATGAGGCTACATGCTCCCTGTGGTTCTAATCTTTAACTATTTTTCTATTTTATACTTTTCTTTCTTCCATTGTTCCATTAGGTTCTCTAAACCACAGATTTTAACAAGACATGAAAATCTGAATTACTGTAGGTATAAAAAAGTGACACTCCAACTTTAAATATGCGAGTAATTAATGCTCACAAAGCCTTTATGTTTTGACTATTTACACAGCATATTTGCTGGAAGGAAAAGTGATGTTGAGAAGCAATTACTCCTGATTTTGTGGCCTTATCAACCGGGGTGAGCAGATTTCTATAGGACACTTGGCTTAAGAAAATTCTAATGTCTGACAGCAAGATGCTTCCTTAAGCTTCCTAGGCAGCAAAATTAATAGCTTCCCTACCTGCTGACTCTCCATGTAGCCTATCAAAGGTTTAATGAAATGACACTAAAAGCTGTTGGGTATAACTCCAGGGGGGCAGAACTTGTTTTGCTGTTCTTTAGCTTTCTCACTTGTCTCCAAAGGACTTCAGTGATCCGTCGTATTTTCTTTAACATTCCTCCTACTCAACTTCCAGGTTTTGTGTACACACTCTGAAACAGGAACTTGTGTAGCTATCGCAAGACAACATGCAGCTGATGGACTGGATAACAATCATGTAGGACATTACCACGTGTGTAAGAGTTTTCAGATGTCTTTTTGAAAGGGTTAAGCCAATTCAGGGAGGGCAAGTCTGTTTACAGGTGTTACCATAGTTTCTAGCCCAGACTTGTGGGATATTAGATATCATTTTGATATCAATAATTTGTCCTACTATACCCCCTTTTCCCTCCATGTGCTTGCGAGGCCCCTGGACAAGCACGCATACAGGCACGGCCGCTAATCGCTGAAATATTCCAAACAAATCCAGGCAGGCCAGAAATAGCCAGACCGCCGCTTCAGGAGACCTCAAGGCAAGTACCACATTATGTATGCACGCTACTTACAAAGAACTCCCTGCCCCGAGCAAGCAGCTTGATGAGCCGAATACTCAACTGTCAAGCACTCCGCTTTTTCATACTGACTACTCTATTGACAATTCGATCTTAACTCAATCATGTAAAATACTGACCTTTCGGAGGCTTTGTCTCCAGTCCAAAACTCATTGTTGTCCCCAAGTACAGACTAGCCTATGGCCACATTTTCCCCTATAAAAACCCCTGACTTTGAAAGCTTCCTCGAACTGCTCCTGGCTTCCGTCCCGCTTTGCTGTGGCTTCGTTCAGCTTCTGTCCCGCCTTGCTGTGGCTTCGTTCGTTCCCACCTTGCTGTGGCCTTCCCCTCAGCTACACGTGCTGGGAAACTCCATTTCCATGAACTTCTTCTTCAGAACACCTGGGCTTCAGGATAGGTGTAGTATTTCCCATACCAAAACCTCCTCTAAAAATCCCTCTATCCAACTCCAACCTTTATTTCTATAGTTCTCTGCGTGTGTTGCATACACTTGTTTGGCTGTATTTTAATAAAAACAACAATTATTATTTACTTCTGTTTGCTCCTTGACTCAGCCTGACCCCGTAGACTTTGGGTAAAAGATCTTGCTACGTTGCCCTGCCTCTCATACTGCTAGCTTGTGTTCTTTTGACTAATCCCCAACTTTGTAATTTGGAGCACACTTAAGCGTCCTCATGGGACCCCCAGAAAGTAACACAGGTACTAGCCATGATACTTAATGGAATCACTGTGCACAGCTGCAGTATACCTCTCCTCTACATACTACATTCTGGACAAATAAGATAGGAAAAGTTGTTCCTTGTGTGCCTTTTTTGCTCATTCCTGGACACATCTGGAGGAAACAGGATACTGGATTATGGGGAAACACTGAAGAATCCTCTTATGTTGTCAGTTTGACATTCCTGTTTGTGCAAGATATTTTCATGTCACAGACGAAATTATTAAACATAAAAACCTGGTAGAGCAAAGACTTTCTCAGGCAATTCCATGGATTATGTCTCAAATGCTTGGTTCCTAGTTCAACTGCTATATTATATACATCTCACAAAAATAGACCCTACTTACCAGATATCCACTGAGAATACAAATATCTTTAGTGACCCATTTTCATCACAGAACAACAATTATGCCTCATATTTTTAAAGGAATACAGTATGTGCACTGGGGGCAGGAGGAGTTCTTCCTGTCTACCCACTGGGTGACCCTGGGCAAGTCACACTCTCTCAGCCTCAGAGGAGGGCAAAGGCAACCCCCAAACAAATCTTGCCCCAAGCCAAAACCTGTGATAGGTTCGCCTTACGGATACCATAAGTCAGAAATGCTTTGAAAGCACATAACTACTACTACCCTGTCTCCATGGCCCCTCATTTATTGCTTCCTTAACAACAGAAACAACACACGTCAGCACTCTTGCAAGTGAGATACACCAGAATTATATGGGATCCTCGCTGTTAATTCAATGACATGAATAAGTGATAGCATTTGTCTATGTCTTTAGAAACTATTTATATTAGTAATGTGACTAAGAGAAAAGAATGAAATACTTGCACTTGCAAAATGCTTCCTCAAGTACTTCTACTATTTCTTTTTTAAAAAAGAAGTATTCTAAAAGGTTACCATTTTAGTTGAACTGTCATGACTTGATATACTGTAATGGGAGGCATATGGGGGGCAGTTTTAACTTGTCCAATCATATTTTTATTAGACCATAAATTCATTGTAAATCATTTCATGTCTTGGATTACAGTATTCATCCTAATGAAGCCTGCAGGGCTGTTGGCCACAAGGGTCTCTTCTCGTAGTACTCCACCCATATATAGTTGGATAACTTCACACAGGCCCCTTAGGCAGCAGAACTGTTGCTTCTTAAAGCATGTCATAACTGCAAATTCATCATTTTATACATAGAAGCATACATTTTAGTAGTTGTCTCTACCAGCAAATACTGAAAGCAACATTTCCAAAGCATCTCTATTCTCTGGGATTCAGCAGACAATTCCTAACTTAAAAGACTTTTTTATCCAACCAATAACTGCTTCTAAAGGATGTTTAATTTAGCAAAATCCCATGCTATTTCCTGCTTTATCAAATGGTAACACAAACTGACTCAAATTCTGTGAGTTTAATATCCAAAATTCAAGGTGCATTCTCACATCAGAGGAACAAGTTTTGGTCATGACAGCCTCCAGGAAATCATTACTATTCAGTTTTAAATCCCAGCATAAGTTCTGTTACCAATATATGAAAGTATCTTTAGGAAAATCTGAATGTCCCAGCAGATCATACCTGCCTGGGAGAGGTGAAATTTTCACCCTAGCCTGGTTGGAGAATGCTGCACAGGGACAAGCCTGCTTATGGACGCAAGCGTTCCTCAGTATGAAAATGATTAATTCTTAAAGTAATTAAACTGTTTTCAGCATCTGAACTCTTCCCAAAAGTAAAAATATGAACTACACTTGAGAACATTTATTCTGTTGTTACTAGGAACAGGTCCTATTTTTTGTTGCACAGAGACTGAAAGATACACACTTGTGTTCTTTATGCCATATTAGAAAAGAACTGGCAAAACCACCTGAGTATTCCTTGCCTAAGAAAACTGCATGAAATTCACAGGATTTCCCTAAGTTGACAGGCAACTTGAAGGCACATATGCATCCAGCAGACTTCTTGCTACAGTGGTGGAGGCATCTCTGACCCGACACACTGGGAATCGTCACGACTCCTACTCTAGTGGAGCACTGGAAGTACTACGTGGCCCAAGAGTGCTGCACAGGCAACATTTCAAGGCACAGGGGATGGATTAGGAGAGTGACATACTGCTCATCGCAAGCACCAAGATGATGCGTCCACCAAGATGGGGTTAGCAACACAGTGTTTGTTAACTGGATTGTATACAATGAGCTAGGCTGAAAAAAAGCTGTATGGATCATTAACATTTGCTGTTTATATTCTACAAGTTCTTTGGGTGCTAGTCACAAAAATACTGTTGTTGTTTGCCTTCAAACTGTTTCCAACTTATAGAGATCCTATCAATGGGGTTTCTGGGGCTGAGAGTGCATGATGCATTCAAGGTCACTCAGTGGGTTTCCATGAGCAAGCAAGGAATTGAGCCTTGGCCTCCAGGGTCATAGTCCAAACCACTACACCACTCTGGCTCTAGCTACAAAAGCAAACTTCCCACAAAAAATGTATTTCTGTCATTTAGCTTCATAACATCTCTTTCTTTCTTTCTTTTTCAGTAATGTACTCCACTGTCATATGTTCCAGGTAAAAAACTAGAACAGGCTGTTATTGAGGAGACGTTAGGAAGTACTATGTGTGCTACAAATATTGCAAACTGGAGTGACGATTGTTTGGCCCTCCAAATGTTGCAACTCGCAAAATTCCTCTCCAATGACTATTGCTGACTAAGGATGCTGGGAGCTGCAGTCCAAGGATTTCTGGAGGACTGCATGATTCGCATGACTGTTTATATAGCACTCACAATTTGGAAACATAGCAAAACTGGTGTGTGAAGGAGGGGCAGGGGAACCCTGGCTCCTTGCTTCCCTTCTTAAATAGCCCTAGTGTGACTTCGCAAAGTTGTTTTCACAAGACAGGCCTGGCAGAGTCATCCACTCTGTGGTAGTTTTGCACAAGCCAGCCAATAATAGGATTTTCTCTGATGTGGGTCTAGTGCAGGTGCAAGAAAACTAAACTGAAGCTGTCATACTTTGAGCATAACATGAGATGATGTCATTCTAGAAAAGAAAATAATACTTGGCAAAGTAGAAGACACCAGGAAAAGAGGAAGAACATGTTACGGGTGAACTGAATCAATCAAGGAAGCCACATTTCTGAATTTGTAAGACCTGTGCACTACAGTAGATGACTGGGGCTTTTGGTGGTCCCTTGTTCATAATGTTGCCAAAGATGACTTGATGACAATTAACCACAATAGAAATAGCATCAATTCCTTCTTCCTTCCTTCTTGGTTCTTAAACAGAAAGCCTAAAAAAGAAATCTGGTATGACTCTAAAGCTTGTTTCCAGCAAGTTAAGTATCATGCAAGCCAAATAAAAGAGGCTCATTCACTTGTTCTGTGTTCCTAAATTTTAGATCTTGTTGAGTTGTATTTTAAAACCTCAAATATAAGAAGCTAGGCTGTCGCTCTCCTTTTTGCCTTTCTGTTGGCAGGCAAAGACTTTATTATTCATGTAGGCCTTTGGCAACTGACTACGGTTGCTGTGGAAGAGTCTTTTTACTAGTTTGGTACTGTGGCTTCTCTTATTGGCATGTTTTAAATTGTGTTTTATGTCTGGACTTGTTTTATGTTTAGATTTATTTGTTTTGCTTCTTTTTACTGTTGATACCTTGTGTTCCATTTTTTGGGGAGAGGGGAGAAAGGTGAGATAAAGCATTTTAAATTCCAGCACACCTACCCAGTCAAATTTTTAACTATGAATTTTAAACTGGTGTATTTTAAATGGTTTTATGTGTTTTCAGTTGTATTTGAATCTATATTGTACCCTGCCTTGAACCTTGGGGAGAGGCAGATAAGAAATAAAATCATTATCATTATCATCACCATCACCAAAGTCAATGTGCACAATCCAGCAAAATATAGATGTCTGGAGGCAGAAAACTACTTGCGTTGTTGGTAGACCCATCCATTAACTTTCCTTGTGGGAGGAGTTTCATAACCTTGCCCCTCCATCCTCTTCTCCCAGGTATGCTCATTTCCACCACCAGAGGCCAGATAAAGAGAATGTAAAAGGGGGCGTGGACGGAGGACCCCTTGTAAAACAAGCTACACATGGAGGACAGAGTTTAGTACTCCAATTTTCATGCCATTTTTGGTTCCAAATGCTATCTGCTTCTGTGCTATATAGTCTCCTTTTTAGTATCTTTGACTTCAATGCAAGAAAATTAAAGATACCAGCATATATTTTACACTGTTCCAACAAATCAGTGGTGCTTAATTAGCTTAGCCCAATAATTAGTTCCAACTAGAGTGGACCTATTAAATCTAAAGAATTTACAATAAGCACTGCATTATCAAGGTCCTACTGATGTAAATGGGTCTAATCTAGTTGGGACTAATAATTTGATTTAGGCCTTCATCAGCATTTTGTACACTAATCATACAGTACAAGAAGACACTGTAGAGTTAATTTTCCTTCTTTTTCTGCCACTGAAGAATCAAGTCACTTGATAAAAGTGCAGACAAACAAATCTCTACAAATTTATCATTCACCTCCAGTAAAAAAGACAAGTTTTGTGGTGTTTCAGAATCTACAGATTCTGTGTCCAGAAGCAAGTCTCACTGAGTTCAATAGGACCTACTACAATTTCTGCAGAAGTTTACAACAATTGGTTTAACGCTAAAAGAACGCTAATCACAGGATTTTGTTTAAAAGAATGATAAACTATTACGTAATTGCTTTGTGATACAAAGACGGAGGTGGGGCTGATAACAGGGAAGTGAGGTGGTGCTTGTATTAAAATTCCAGAAGGATTGTCCTCTGATATATCTCTCCAGATTACAAAATCATCTTCAGAGGCCATTCTCTTAATCTGTCTGCCAAATGAACTGACATTCATAGCTATTAAAAACAGGGACTTTTCGGTAATGGCACCCTAATTGTGAAATGTCTCACCAAAGAGGCTCACCAAGTGACTAAATTATATTGAAGACTTTTTTGTTTTCCTAGGCTTTGGGTTTTTCTGTTTTTTTTTTCTTAACTGTTAATCCCACGAAATCTATGCAGTCATCATAAATTAACAGTCAACTTGAAGGCACGCACATATACAGACACAGTATATTTCCCTATCTTTGTACTACAACTACCTTTTACTTTGGTTTTATTCTGTTTTAAACTTTTTAAGTTTTTATATTATATTGTTTTTGTACTCTAAAGTTTTAAGTTTTGTTCTGTGAAGTGCCCAAATGAAAAGAAATAAACAATTAAAAATAAGCACACCCAACCTTCATTTTTGTGCATTATAACACATCAGAGTAACTGAGGGGAGGGACAGGACAAAGCTGTGCATGTCCTTGCATTTCACCAACCTTTTATTTTAGCCAGCAGTTCTGTGAAACTGGAAGTAAATCCCACTGAACTTAACAGGATATAGTACAAAAGAGACAGGCACAGCACTGTGCTGTTAACATTCTTCTAATTTGCTTTCATCTTCCCACTGTCACCTGAATGAACTGCACCGCACTCCCCCAAACATATTTTTAAGTAGAAAAACAAACACATATGTATATACCAATTTCAAGTATCAGAATACATATGATTGAGGGTTAAGTCAAGCTCCGGATGCAGCAGAAACCCGATTCACTCTTTAAAAAGGGAGAGTTGGCTTTAACCTAGGTTGTTGCTCTGCGGGCACAGCAAAAATGCTGGCATCCATGGTGCAATGATCAGAATCCTTCGCTAGGCTAAATGTGCCTGGAGAGAGACTGAGAACAGATCGAAAAGAGAAAGAAGCAGGCAGCCCCAGGGAAGAGAGACAAGAATCAAAGGGAAGGGGGGGTGGGAGCTTTCCTTTAGACTTTACCACCCTTGAGCATCTTGTGGATCCCTTTTCTTCCATCAAAGCCCTCTTTGTCACACACACAAAATCCTCCAAGATTTACTTGCTGGAGAGGGAGGAGTCATTTTATTTATTATTTCTTCCACTCCCCCTTTTCGCAGTTAAGTTGAAGCAGATAAAAGCGTGCGATGGATCTTAGCAGCTTCTCCCTCCCTCTTCTAAACTAGTAGAAATCTTCCACGTATGTGAATTAAGCAGGTGGGGACCGGGGGGGGGAATTTATTTATTTACTGCAAAGGAGCTCAAAAGAAAAGAAAAAAGAAAGGCAGCATGTGCCTGTGGAAAACCCAGCTGTACAGGGAAGACCATCAATTATTAAAGCATTACATCACCGCAAGTCATTAGCACCCTTTTCCACATTCAACACGGAATACAACATGTTACCTAATTGATCCTGGCACGGTGCAATACGCTCCCATCAGGGGTTGCCAAAGGTCCCCTCTTTCTCCCCCAAAGGCTGGTTTCCAAACTGAGCAGGCGAGGAGCCCTTGTGTCAGAAAAGCTCCAGCTCCGCTCTGCAGATCGGGGGGCACCCCTTCCCAGCACCCCGTTTTGTCTGTCCTGGGGCCCAGGGGCCAATAATTCCACCCTGTCACGCCAATAAGCCCCTCGGCTGCCTGGCTGATGGGCCGAGCGACCCCACCCCCTACACCACCCTGTGAATCTCATACAGGGGGGAGAGAAAAATAACAACTTCTCACCCAGAGGCCACCACGGTGGACTTTTAGCCAACAACCGCAGCCTGACAGAGACGCCACATGGAAACACACAGCAGGCAAGCAGGTTTCTTCCCCCAGCCAGCAAGCGCGCGGAGAGCCTTCGCGCCGGAGAGACCCCCCCCATTCCCAGGGAGCCTTCATGACTCCGGAGCCCCCCCTCCCCGGGGCCGCCCCCCTCCCTCGCTCGACGACACGCTTAACCCCTCGCTGCGCCGGGCATGTGGGGAAAATTTTCGCGAGGGAGAGGGACGGTTTCCAAGGGGGGGTTAGGCCTCGCCGCCACCCGCGGTCCCGCCCCTCCCCGCCCGCCTTCTCGGCTTTTACATCCACACGTATCCTTGCAACGCACCGGGCCCGGACGAGGAGGGCGCGCAGCCCGACCACCCCCCACTCGGGGAAGCGGGGTGGGGTGGGTCGCACACAAAGCCCCCCCTCCGCGCCCCTCCCCACGAGGCACGGGGGCGCCTGAGAAGAGCTCCTCACCTGAAGCGGAGCGAGACCGGGGCTCCGCAGCAGAACCGGCGCCGCTCCCCCTCCGCAGGGTCCGGAGGGCGGTGGCGGCAGCGGCAGCAGCAGCAACAGCGGCGGCGGCGCCGGCGGTGGCTCCCTTCTCCCGGGTCTCCGGCTCGCCGGCACAGCCCGTTCCAGCCTCGACCCCAGCCTCTGTTATTCTTAGCGTGCAGGACCGAAATAACGAGGGCGGGGAGGAGGGACGTCAACGTCCCTGCCTCGGCAGCGGCCGAAGGGGAGGCGGAGGAGGCGGAGGCAGCAGCCGCAGCAGCTTTGTCTGGCGCGTGGGCTGCCCGCTGCAACCACCCTGGTCCGGGGGAAAGGAAGACGGGCGCTCGCGCTCCGCTTCCTTCCCGGGTTTCCTCCCCCCTCCCCCTCAAGGCTCGAGCGAAAGTCGCCTCAGTCTCTGTTTTTTTCCTGCCGCCGCCGCCGCCGCCGCCGCCCAGGCTCCTGACAGATGGCGCAACCGCAGCATCGCCGCCCGGGCGCTCCTCCTCGCCCAGCCCGCGCGGATGGAGCCTGGCGCGCACAGCCTCCCCCGCCGCCCTCCGCTCGCTTCGCCCCCTGCGTCAGTTCCCAGAGCCGGAGTCGGGGTGGGTGGGGGGAGAAGATGAGGGGGCGGTGGCTCAAGATTGACATCCCTGGCCGGCCTATGGCGAGGCGTATTGAGGGCCAGCGGGCGGGGGAGAGAGGGGGAGAGAGACTCCGCTCCTCATTGGCGGGGCGCGGCGGCGCACACGAGTAGGCGGGCGTTGGGGGGTCCCCGTTTGCACATCGCATCAGCTGCAACGGGGGTGGTGGCGGTGGGGTGTAGTCCTCCCACCCGGCCTCGCTCTGCTGACTCGGGAGCGGGTTTTCCACGCAGGAAGGAAGCCGACCGGGGCAGCGGGGGCGAGTTTTTCTTTCTCATGCTTCGCCCCCTGTTGTAATACCGCTGGTGAGGGTGAATCATGGAGCTGGAAAGACCCAGCCTGGTCTCCTTTAACCCAGCCTCCTTTTTTTCCTGTCACCCCTCTCCAATGCAAACAAACAAGAGTGGGATTTTTGAAAAAACATATTAAAGGAGGGAAGCGCAGGTACTCCTTTAGTTAGGCGTCCTAGGCCATTTCCGCACTACAGTGTTAAACTGCTGCTATTCCACTTTCAACGCCCTGTGGAATTCTGGGGTTTGTAGTTTACTGAGAGCAAAGAGCTCTTTGGCTGAGAATTCAAAGTGCCCTTCCCTAAACTACAAACCCCAGAATTCCATAGGAGGTTGATAGTGGAATAATAGCGCTATAACAGGCTAGTGCAGAAATGGCCACACTGGGTGATTTTGGGTGCATCACAGGCCATTTCCACACCTGAGTGTTACAGTGTTATTATTCCACTTTCAACATCCTATGGGCCCCAGGAGTCCATAGGATGTTTGTGTTCTGTAACACTCTAATTGCGGAAATGGCAACACAGGCCATTTCTGCACTAGCCCCTTCCTAAAACTGCAAACCCCAGGGCCATTTCCGCACTACAGTGTTAAACTGCTGCTATTCCACTTTCAAAGCCCTGTGGAATTCTGGGGTTTGTAGTTTACTGAGACCAAAGAGCTCTTTGGCTGAGAATTCAAAGTGCCCTTCCCTAAACTACAAACCCCAGAATTCCATAGGAGGTTGATAGTGGAATAGCAGCACTTTAACACTGTAGTGCGGGAATGGTGCTAGAGGCGTTCTGTGTATCCATCCGTTTGAAATCCAGATGTTTCTCTCTCTTGCAGAGAAAGAGACACACAGACCAGGTTGCTTAGGGGAACTGGGTTGGGGCAAAATGCGGAAAAAAGCTTGATAGATGAAGGGAATGCTGTGGATGTAGCATATCCTGATTTCAGTAAGGCCTTTGACAAAGTCCCCCATGACATTCTTGCAACGAAGCTAGTAAAATGTGGGCTGGACAGGGCTACTGTTAGTTGGATTTGTAATTGGTTGACCAACCGAACCCAAAGGCTGATCACCAATGGCTGCTTTTCATCTTGGAAAGAAGTGACTAGCGGGGTGCCACAGGGTTCTGTCCTGGGTTCAGTGCTGTTCAATATTTTTATCAATGACTTAGATGAAGGAATAGAGGGCATGCTCATCAAATCTGCAGATGACACCAAATTGGGAGGGGTTGCTAATACGCCAGAGGACAGGATCAAAATTCAAAATGACCTGGATAGATTGGAGAGCTGGGCCAGGGCGAACAAAATGAAATTCAACAGAGAGAAGTGTAAGGTCCTACACTTAGGTAGAAATAATGGAATCCACAAATATAGGATGGGGAACACATGGCTCGATAGCAGTACGTGTGAAAGGGATCTAGGAGTCTTCATAGACCACAAGCTGAACATGAGTCAGCAGTGTGATGCGGCAGCCAAGAAAGCCAATGCAATTCTCGGCTGCATCAATAGGAGTATGGTGTCCAGATCGAGGGAGGTACTGGTACCACTCTACTCTGCTTTGGTTAGACCTCATCTTGAATACTGTGTCCAGTTCTAGGCACCCCAATTCAAGAAGGATATTGACAAGCTGGAACAAGTCCAGAGGAGGGCGACCAAAATGGTGAGAGGCCTGGAAGACATGCCCTATGAGGATAGACTTGGAGAGCTGGGTATGTTTAGTCTGCAGAAGAGGAGGTTAAGAGGGGACATGATAGCCATGTTTAAATATTTGAAGGGATGCCACGTAGAGGAGGGAGAGGGCTTGTTTTCTGCTGCTCCAGAGACCAGGACAAGGAGCAATGGATTCAAGCTACTTTCAAGGAAAGGAGATTCCACCTGAACCTCAGGAAGAACTTCCTGACAGTCAGGGCTGTCCGGCAATGGAATCTGCTGCCTCGGAGTGTAGTGGAGTCTCCTTCCTTGGAGATTTTTAAGCAGAGGCTGGATGGCCATCTGTTGGGAGTGCTTTGAGAGTGTTCCTGCATGGCAGGGGATTGGACTGGATGGCCCGTGTGGTCTCTTCCAACTCTACATTTCTATGATTCTATGATTCTAAAGGGAGTATGGGGCCATTTCCGCACTAGGCTGTTGTAGCGTGATGATTCCACTTTCAACCATTTGGCCCCTCCTGAAACGGCAAACCCCAGGATTCCAGAGGAGGTTGAAAGTGGAATCATCGCGCTACAACAGCCTAGTGCGGAAATGGCCTGGGTCAAAGTTTAGGTCAAAGTGTAGTGTGATTTTCCTGACAATCCATCTCATTGATTTAGGAGCAGAGAAATACAATAGTACAGAGGTTTTCACGTATTTCTTCATTGGAAGGGCTGGTTTCCACCTGGAAAGCAAGGACACATTCAGGGCCAGTCCAAGACACTTTGCTGCCTGAGTCAAATAACAAGATGCCAGCTCCTTCAAAAGTCCCTTCCAAAAGCTGGTTGGCCTTCCAAATGACTCTTACTTAAAGGCTGGTGATCAGATACTGTCTTCCAACATTGATGAAGCCATAGCTAGGTTTGGGTGGCAGGAAAGGTAGGTTGAAGTTGTGTCTTCCAACAGAGGAAGAGCAGTCAGGAATCTAGAAAAATCACTTGCCAGCCACCACTGTTACTCCCCAGCATCCCCCACCTGAGGTGATGGCCTCTATCTGTCTAATTATAGGGCTGGATCCATATATGCTTAATAGTATAATTTTGAATATTTGTGATCTGCTCTCAGCCTCACTCACCCTAAATAGTCAAGTGAATTTCATTAGGGTTGTGCTCCAAAAGCCTGCTCATCATGGAGCAAAGTACCATCACATTCAATAGAATTTAATTTATACCTTCATTTGATAATACAAAATGTTTATGAACGTTCCAACTGACTTAAGGAAAATAATATTTGCACTCTACTTTCTATGATACAGGGGGAGGTCAGACTTCATAGTGCTTAAGGTTAGACGTGGCTCAAAATTATACAGCTTCCCTGCTCCAGAAACTCCACTGGCTGCCGATCTGTTTCCAGGCACAATTCAAAGTACTGGTTGTTGGAGTTGGTTGTTTTTTTTGTTGTTGTCAAAAGATCTCAAGATGGCAGACAAATAGCATTATGACCTATATGCAGCTTAGGTTCAGCCTGTCTAACAGACTGTGGCCATGTCCGCACTAGACTGTTATACTGCTATTATTCCACGTTCAACATCCTCTGGAATCCTGGGGTTTGCAGTTTAGGGAGAGGCATTTAAAATTCTCAGTCAGAGAGCTCATTGCATCAGTAAACTACAAAGTCCAGAATTCCAAAGGATGTTGAAAGTGGAATAATAGCACTATAACAGTCTAGTACAGAAAGGCCCTATACAGTGGCCAAAGGAAATGGGACAAAATAATCAGTAGACTGAATAGTACAGATGCATGGTGGCAGAGTGTAGCTATGGAGGATGGGAGAGAGAATGAGGTTATTGGCCCCCTCACTAAGAATTCTGCCCCAATTAAATTTTCCTTTAGTCCTCAAGTTTCTAGCATTCTAGAGACTTGGGACATTGAAAATTGTTCACATCTATAACTCTTATATTTGATGCGCTCACATTCCTTTAGTAATGTTGCTTGCTTCTTTTCTTTGGATGTCTAAATTCTATTTCTAAATGCTAAGCTCACATTTTAAGTTACTGCAATGCTAGAAATTTGAGGGCTGAAGGGACATTTCATTTGGCGGGGAGAATGCTTATTTCGGGAGGCAATACTCTCATTTTGCTCCCTTTTTAGCTATGCATTGAATGATAGAGACATGGAACTGAGGAAAGCAAGAAGAAATAAGGTGAAGTCAAACCCTACACAGATAGAAATAGGAGGAGTTTTGGAAAGGAGGGAGGGATAGGCAAGGGAAGTTTGTAATGTGAAAGACTGTAAGCCATAGAGCCTTGTTTCTGCCGTTGCTGAAAAATTGTACTACATTGCACATATTGATCTGAATGCAACTAGCCAGTTCCTATAGCTGCAGTGTGGTAGTAATAATTAATTAATCTAGAAAAACTGAGTAACATTTCCTTGTACTTAGTTCTTTTCTTGGTAGTCATTTTTTAAATACCTCCTCCCTTTCTGTTTGTGCCCAAAAATCTTTGAGGGATGGAATCCTGGGTTTTTCTGAATATTTTCTAATAAATGTTGGTAGCTGGATATCACAGTGGTACGAAATGGCTATTTAGCCCTTATTGTTCAGGATCTAAATTCTGTTGTTACTCCTAAATGGAATAGGCCTATTAAACCAATGGCATTTTCCTATGTATTCAATTACCATTCAACAATTAATTTAATGAGTCTACTCCAGTTTGGACTAGCCAACAAGATCGTAGCTCTGTTTTCCTAGCTGCATCTTCCCTGACCAAAAAACAAAACACAAACCCTTAAAAAAAAAACCAAAAAAAAAACCACCATCTGTTTCCTATTCTTTAGTAGATCAGATCTCATTGAAGTATTGCATTCTGTGGTGATAGAAAGGTTCCAGAGCCAAAGAATTATGAAACTCTAAGTTCAGCATTTTATGTGTTTCGCAAGAACAAAGTTGTATTGTATTGTACAAATTCAGGCTGTTCAAAAGAACATAAATAATGTTTATCTTCATTCATGGCATTCATGTGACAAATAAGAAGTTGGCTGTTACATCCAAGAATGCATGAAACTATAAACCATTTATAGTTTTGCAGAATTCCATTTTTTTCCTATTGCAGCCTTGACATAGTATACTCCTTCAGGAATTCTGGTGAGCACTTATTCATTCCCCCTCAAAAAAAGAAATGTATCAACAAAAAAAGATGACAAGAAGACACATATTTATGTACATTTTTGTTTTGCTAATTCATGTGAACAAAGACCAACTTAGCAATTATTACTATGATTTAAATGGAAATTCAAACATCTCAACACACTAGAAGTACATAGTGGTACATTGGAGAATGGCATACCAAAGAACAGCGGGTTATATACATGAAAGAAGATCAATTCCTTTTATGAAACAGCCTGTATAGCAGCAAAGCAGTACAGCACATGACCAAATTCCAGGTTAGACACAGAGAACCAAATCAATTCAATTTTCTATTTCAGTATATTTATTAAGACACCGCAGAGACAGATGTAAAGAAGTAGCCAGTTGCTTTTGAAATAAAATAAACAATAACCACACTGATCAAAAACCTACCAACAGCTTTCAGGAGCAGGAAACTCCTGAGCTTCTGGCATACCTTTCAGGCCAAATGTATTTCTTTGATGTCCCTGTGATGACAAAAGAAATCTATGAAGAAGACAGTTTTCTGCAAAATAAAATGCATAGTTACCTTATTCTGAATTTATACTACATCCTTGTCACACAGTGTACTAATACCCTCAAAAGATAGAGGAAAAAACAAGGGTATCAGCAATCCTGTACAATCATTAGTTTAGTAGATTGTAGGAATGCTGTGGGTGTCATTTATCTCTATTTCAGCAAACTGACTCAATACAGAATAGATGGAAACACCAACAGATGGTTCTATACTTAGTTGAAAATTTCCTCAAAGAATTATCATCAGTGACTGTGCGTCAAATAAAGAGGTCATCTCAAGTGGCATGCCACAGGGTTCTGTTCCTCAATATTTTTATCAATGATTTAGATGATAGAGTGGAAGGAATCCTTATCAAATTTTCAGATGATACAAAATTGGGAGGGCTACCTAATACATTGGAAGATAGGGACAGAATTCAAAAGAACCTTGATAATAAAATGGAATTCAATAGAGACAAAATTCTGTATTTAGATCACAAAAACCAAATGCACAGGTACAGGGATACTTGCTCAGCAGTACTATATGTAAAAAGGACCTTGGGATTATTGTTGATTATAATTTGAACATGAATGAGCAGTGTGATGTTGCAGCAAAGAAGGCAAATGCTGTCTTAGCCTGCATTAACAGATGCATAGTTTCCAAGCTGAGGGAGTTATAGTCCCCCTATACACTGCACTGGTCAGGGCTCATCTGCAATACTGTGTTCAGTTCTGGGTGGTTCATTTTAAGAAGAATATAGACAATTTGCAACTAGTTCAGAGTAAGGCAATGAAGATTATAAGAAGTATGGAGAACCAAACATTTGAAGAGAGGTTGAAGGAGCTGGGTATGTTCAATCTGATGAAGAGAAGATTGAGGGGTGATATGATCATACTCTTTAAATACCTCAAGGGCTGCCACGAAGAGGAAGTGTTTGCTTGTATTCTGCTGCCTCAGAGGGTACAACTAGGTCTAATGGTTTTAAGTCACAGGAGGGTAGATTTTGATTAAAACATTAGAAGGAACTTCTTGACTGTGTGAGCTGCTTGGCAATGGAACCAATTTCCTAGGGGGTGGTGGAGTCTCCTTTTCTGAATCTCTTTACAAAAAAAAAGGTTTGACAGCTACCTGCTGGGGTGCTCTAGCTGGAGATCCTGCACTTAGCAGGAGGTTGGACTGATGGCTCATAGGGCCCTTTCCAACTCTGTGATTCTGTGATCCTAATCAATAGGGATGAGGTGGTGACTGGAATCAAAGTTGGTATTTTAGGGGGAAGTGACCACGTAATGCTAGAAGTTATAATTGTGGGACAGGGCAAAGAAGAGTATAGTCAAACAGGTTCAGGGAAATACTGGGTGGAATCTTATGCCTATGTGTGCTGAAGAAAAATACCCAACATGGGTGGGAGTTCTTGAAGAAGGAGTTGTAAAAAGCACAATCACAAACAATCCCAGGCTGAGGCCAGGCTGACTTTGTGTGTTTGTGTGTGTGTTTGTGTGTGTTTTCTTTTTCCATTTTTGAAGAGAAGGACAATGTTTGCTCTGGCACCTAACCCATTCGCCAAGATTTCTCAAAAATGACAACAAGCAGTTCAGAGAATACTTCAGCAAGTTCCTTCAGTATTCTAGGATGTAGTTCACCTAGCCCTGCAGATCTGAATTTATTTAGATTAGCTAAGTGATTTCTGACTAACTCCCTGTCAATCTTGATTTACAATCCAGATCCCTTGCCAAGGTCTCTGCTGCTTCATGGAAGCACACAGTTCTCTTTTGGGGAGAAAAATGAAGCAAAATAGGTATTGAGTAGTTCTACTTTTTCTCTGTGATCTGCTAGCATTTTACCATTCTTACCGAATAGTGACTATACTGTCTCTGGTCATTTTTCTTGTCTCAAATGTATCTGAAAATGCCCCTTTTTTGTTACTCCTTGTTTGCCAAGCTAGTGTCAGCTCATTCGGAGCTTTAGCTTTCCTTATAATCTTCCTGTAAGTTCGGGCTACACATCTGTACTCTTCCTCAGTGATTCATCCTTTCTTCCATTCATTATACATGCTCTTTTTTCTCTTTACTTCTTCCTTAAGTTTACTGTGCAGTCACATTATCTTTTAAAGTTTTTTTCCCCCATTTTAATTCTTCCATGGAATTATTTGTGACTGTACTTTTAGCAGTTCTTTCTTCATGAAATCCCATCCCTTCTGGGTGTCCTTTTTCCCTTTGACATCTCTGAACATGGAATTCTACTCAGTATATCGTGGAGCTTGATAAAATCAGCTTTCCTGAAAATCAAAGGTTTATGTTTGACTATAGTCTTTGGCTTGTCCCACAATAATAAATTCCAGCATTTAGATGTTCACCCTGGCCTCCCGCAAAACTCCCCTCTATTGGTTAGGATCACATCCAGGACTGCTGATCCCCTTGTTCCTTCCTCTACCTTCTGAAACAGGAAATTATCTGCAAGGCACATAAGCAATTTGTTGGAGAACTTACACTTAGCAAAGCTAGTCTCCCATGAGCTATCAGAATAATTGAAGTCCCCAATAACTACTCGTTCTTGCATTTTGGAGATTTCTGAATTTGTTTCAGAAAAACATCTATTACATTGTCTTCATTAGATGGCCTAAAGTAAACCCCCACTACAGTGATGTTTTTATGTTTTTCTCCATTTATTTATTTATTTATTTATTTTTTCTCCAAATGTTCCCCAGTGGTCCACTTTGATCACTTGTGTAGCTTTCTGTGCAAGTGAATTTGTCTTTAAAGATAATACAACCACAGTAAGCCTCTATTACCCTTATACTGTACAACCACTACCAGCTGAATGCCACTGTTTAAAGATAATGCCACCCCATCCTTTTCTTCTCTATCTATTCTTTTTGAACAGATTGTATTCTTCAATTATTATATTCCGATCATGGGAGTCATCCTACTATGTCTCTAATACATCTGTAAAGTCATATTTACCTTCCTACACTAGGATTTCAAGCTCACCCTGTTTGTTTCCCAAACTCTGTGCAATGGTATATAGACATCTAAGGTATTGTTCTCATTTTTTATACTACTGTGAGTTTTACGGTGGGTCCCATTCTGTTTCTCAGCTTCTCCTCTAAAATTTACATCCTTGTGTTGAGAGCTTGCATTTGGATAGATGTTTAAGCTATCATCTCCAACCCCACAAGGATTTTATTTAAAGCCTTGTTGATCAGATTTGCCTTGCTTTTGCTAGACATTCATCCCAGTCTTTGTGAGGTGTAGCTCATCTGTACCCAGTAGTCCATCTAAGAAATGAAACCTCTACCATCAACACAATCCATGTAGTCAGTCATTCACCCGCAGTATCTTCCTGCCACTCTGTGGTCCTCTATCTTTCACGGGTAGAACTGGCAAGACTACCACTGTGCTCCTAAACTCTTCACTTTCCTGCCCAAGGATTCATAGCCCAAGGTGATCCGCTCAAAGGTGTTCTTTGCAGTATTGCTGGTGCCCATGTGAATCAGAAGAAAGGGATATTGCTCTTTGTTCTTCATGAACTTTGGCAACTTGTCAGTGACATCCTGGATATGTCTGCCAGAAAGACAGTACACTTCTCAATTCATCTTGTCCAGCTGGCACACAATTCCCTCTATGCCACTGAGCAATGAATCCCCTGCCACAAGAATTCTCTTTTCTTCTTGCTGCAGTTGACTCTTTCCTTGGCATGCAGTGCCTCTTGCTACTGGTCTCCTGTTTGCACCTCTTCACCACTGTTATACTCAGGAAGATGTAAGAAGTGATTGCTTAGTTGGAGTCATTCGGAATCTCTTATGCATTGACTACTCCTGACGGTGACTGTCCTCCAGGGTATTCTCTCAGTGTTACAGCCCTCTTTATTTTCACTGGCAGTTTCTTCCTATTGATCTGTAGGATGTATTCCTCTTTTTGTTCTATCCAGGAAGTCCTGGTATTCTCTGATGTACTGAAGAGTCTCAGCACCTAGCTGCAGTGTGTTGACTTCTCTTCAAGAGAGCCACCAGTCTTCAGTTGCTGCAAGTGTAGTCAGTGAGGTTTTCCGGCAAAAAAGCAAACATTGCACACATATTGTAGCAGAGAACAAAAGATCATTCTGCCTCCCTCCCTGCAGTTATTTTTCACCCCTTTGAGATTATAATAACCCTAACTGATATGACTGCACACACCGCGAGACATGTGCTGCCGCCTCTCAGAGAATGAGTCCAAAGACTAGGGCAGCATTTATATAGGACTGATGGCTACCAGCTCCACCCTCAAGCAAGTCAGTGACTCAACAGAGGCCATGCTCCCTTAGACCATGCACTCATGGTTAAAAACAAACAAAAGTCCCCATACCTGCCTTCAAAAATAATAATCATATGAAAAACACAGGCAAAGAGTCAAGGATATAACTCAAAATGCAACTTGCCACCTCTTTCTCCTCAGAGACATACTCCTCCTCTGGACATCTTCAGAAAGAGGCTGGACAATTATCTGCTGAGGATGCTTTAGTTGGAGATCCTGTATTGAACAGGAGGTTGGACTTGATGGTCCATGAGGACCCTTCTAGCTCTATCATTGTATGATTCTATGAAATCAGATGGCCAAGTACAAGGAAGACCAACTTGTATTTTCAGGAGTCCACTGTATTTTCTATTTCAAGGATGGACAAAGTGTATCCTAGGGGCCACCTTAGGCCCCAGGTTCATTTTGATGGCCCTCAGGACCTCCTTGGGATAAGAAAAAAATTGTAAACTTAAAAAAAAAAAATTCCCCTCCCAAAATATCCCCTAGGGTGTGTGAGGGTATTTCCACCACGTTTTGGGTCTCCCCCAGCCCATTTTAGGCCCAAAAAAGGCCTGTCTGAAAGCCAGAAATAATAAACTGGAAGTGGTCTGAGTTTAAATTGGCAAAAATACCCCCCCTACAGCCCCTAGAGTGTTGGGGGGGCAAAAAATTTAGAGCTTTTCTTGTGGTGGTGGTGGTAGTGGGGTGTAGCAGTCCAAGTTTTCCTTGGGAGCTAATGCAGCCCTTTAGCCTGTCCCAGTTGCCCACCCTTATTTTCCACATTAGCCAGGACAGCAGCAGAGGGAGGGACAATGTTGCAAAGAGATGGCCAAGTCCTAATGTAGCTACTGATATGGAATAAAGATAATCTAAACTTACTGTATGAGAAAATTATTTTAAGGTTTGAAAGAGATTGCTTCATAAAAAATATCTTCAAGAAGCAGATTGACTTGGCAGTGACTCTTTGTTTTTCTAAAATGCACATGAGAAAGCAGTACAAAAACTTTACATAAAATTAATGTAATACTTATACATAATCTTTCTTGTCTTATTTTTATCGTATGAGCAACAAATGTGTATCTCATCTTCACAATGATAGTTTCTAAGGGCCACATAAAGGTGACTTATTGCCAGTTGGCTATTGCTGCTTTCAGACATTATGCTCCATTTCACTTCACACATGGTTTCTCAATTTCACTTCCACACATGCATAATGTCTTTTATTTTTCTTCCTTCATAAAAGCTCAGAGTCTCTGGATCAGTGCAGTCCCATAGAAGTTTACTCTGAAGTCCCACTTAGTTCAACAAGACTGCCTCCTAAATATGTATAAATGGGATAGGATTGGGTTGTTAATTTCATATAGCTGCTCTTTTATCTCAGAATTAATTAAAATATCCAACTGTTTTGGCACATTGCTAGTTCATTCTCTTTAACTTCTGAGCAACATATGTTTATCCTTTGATCACGCATCATTCAAAATGTGTTGTTTTGACAGTTTCCACGAGCCTTCAGAATGGTGCAAGCTCTTTTGACTTTCATAAGAGAAGCCTGAAGACAGCAGGCATAGACACAATGAAAAAATAAAGAAGGTTTAATAAGTTGTGGAAACTGAAATAAAGTGTTGAAGGATAGATTGCCCTTCAGGATCATAACCGTTTTCCAGAATCTGCCATTACATTCCACTATTCTTGCCTTGCACTTTTCCATTTCTGCACATAATAGTCAGCATTCCATGTGCATAGAGCATGCTCAGTTTTCACTGAGCTGTTTTTGATTCCATTTTTAAAACAGACTTCTGCAAATTTTGGCATTGCCTTAAGCCTACTATATTTGCCTTGCATGCAGATGGTGCTATTTTGGCTATGTAATGATCAACACTTTAGAAATACTGCTGGCAGGCTATTGATACATAGGGGTGTAAGGCAATAATGGGGCAAATTTTGCAGCATTGTAGGTTTGTCTGATTCTGCACTCCTTTTCTGTGTCACTCCATCATACCTGAACTCACTACCTGCTGCACACGTATGTACATAGAAATAGAAAACAAAGCAATGACTTTTCTTGGAGCGCAACTTCAAGAATTCTCTAGCCAGAATTCTGGGAACTGGATACTAAATAGGTAAATTTCTAAGCTCTGATCTAGGCACATCTTATATTTCATACATGTTCAGTGACCATAATTGCATTATACACTCACATGTTTCACCTATCAGTACTTGTATTAAACAGGAGTATAAGGATCAGGTGAAATGTATGCATCCAATACATAGTAAGCTTCATAGAATCATAGAGTTGGAAGAGACCACAAGGCCCATCGAGTCCAACACCCTGCCATGCAGAAATATACCGTCAAAGCATTCCTGACAGATGGCCATCCAACTTCTGTTTAAAACTCTCCAAAGAAGGAGACTCTACCATACTCTGAGGCAGCACATTCCACACTTGAACTGCTCCTGCTGTCAGGATGTTCTTCCTAATGTTTAGATGGAATCTTTTCCTGAAGTTTGAAGCCACTGCTCTGTGTCCTAGGGCCTTTCTGCACTACACTTATTCCACTTTCAACCTCCTGGGATTTGCAGTTTAGAGAGTGGAATTTAGAATTCTCAGCCAGATTGCACTTTGGCCTCAGTAAACTACAAACCTCAGAATTCCACAAGATGTTGAAAATGGAATAATACTACTATAACAGTGTAGTGCAGAAAAGCCCCTGGTCCTTGGAGTAGCAGAAAACAGGCTTGCTGCATCCTCCATACGACATCCATTCAAATATTTAAACATAGCTATTGTCACTTCCGAACCTTCTCTCCTTTAATCTAAATATGCCCAGCTCCCAAAGCTGTTTCTCATAGGGCATGCTTTTCAGGCTTTCTATTATTTTGATCACCCTCCTCTGGACATGTTCCAGCTTGTCAATATCCTTCTTGAACTTTGTTGCCCAGAAGTGGACACAGAAACCCTGTTATCTAGTGCTGGAGAACATGTCCTTTCTGAAAGGGCTGTCAATGAACAGGTTGTGGTACTGATGAAATCAACGCTGGCTCCTAACAACTACAAGTCTGTCTGACAGGTTTGCTGTCATCTGGGAGATTTCCAGGCAGTGTACAAACAAACAAAAATATAAACAATTTCACATTAAAACAATCAAATAATTTAAACAGGATGAAAACATATTAAACAAATGAGTAAGTTTAAACAGCTTAAATGGCTACACCAAATTAAAAACTAGCTATGTGAAGATTTAAAAAGTAAATAAGGCCCCAAAGGCTTTAAAAGCCATGTTTTGACTTGCCAAAAATCACTGAATGTTGGCACGCACCATTTGGAGCTCCAAGGAGAGGACATTCCATAT
Organism: Ctenosaura bakeri; assembly: GCA_948474755.1. Classification (NCBI taxonomy): domain Eukaryota; kingdom Metazoa; phylum Chordata; class Lepidosauria; order Squamata; family Iguanidae; genus Ctenosaura; species Ctenosaura bakeri. The sequence goes on along the minus strand of CAOLHI010002763.1, from coordinate 104,580 downwards.
TAGGGGTGCCACAGCTGCATAGCATAATTCTGTCATGAGGTGCAAATGTCCAAGGAATAGCAGCTTTTCTTACAATCCTAACCAGGCTGTGTTCAGAGGCTTGTCCCAAGTAAGTGTTCGCAGAATTCCATCAGACTGATATTTGTATCATACACAGAATTCTATGCCTATCTACTCAGAAGTAAGCCTCACTGAATTCAGAGGGGCATATTCCCAGGTAAATGTAAAATTTCATCCTAATTTAATTGAATTTAGTGGGACACCTTTCTGTACAATATGAGTGGGGAAGCTATGGCTGTCCAGCTATTGGACCACAGCTTTGTTCATTTTCTGATCCCTGGGACTGAAAGGTGTTAGAAGACAATAACATGTAGGCCCTTTTCGCATGCAGTTTCTGTTGCGAGAGGGCCCCTTGAGCATCGCGTGAATGGGAGCGTCGGTCCGTACAATGCACTCCCATTCACGCGACACTCACGAGCCTAAAGCGGGCCGCACACAAATTTTTTTATTTTCGGCTGGGAGCCAAAAATACTGTGCGGTCGCGCAATGCTCCTGGGGCCCTCGCGCACTTACCTGCCATGCGGTGCGTCGGACGAGCCAGGCCAGTCACGCTTCCTCCCCCAGTGCAGCCTACAGCTCCCAGGCTGTGCTGCGGAAGGAAGGGGCGGGGCGCTAGCGCGACGGTCACGCGACCAGGAAGCGAGCTGCGGGATGAAGGAGCAGGGAAGCGGCAGCGTTCCTGCTGAGGCTTTTCGCACGAGATGCCCCCCCCAGCCGCGCAAACGAGTAACGTGCGAAAAGGGCCATAGAGTGGTATAGCTTCCCCTCATCTGATGTACACGAGCAGGTTTTTGTTTATGTTTAGCTTTGCTCCCTATTATAACAATTGGACCACATTATAACTATTTTGACATGAAGTAATAATTCAGAACCAACAACTGGCAATACATTCCAACCTCTAGAATGCAGACTTTCTCTCTTGTGGGTGTATGAAAATAAAAATGCAAATAGTTACAGTGATAATTTTTATCATCAGATTCCACAAAACAAATTCCTTCTAAAGTTTTAAGGGGTGTTATTTCCCTCTAGTGGGTAAGCAGCTGCTCTTCAGTTATGGCAGGACTTTAAACAGGGCAAGCAAGCAGACCCAGGGTAGGTTTGTGGGCAGGAGAAGGTAACCATTAAAATAACTTAACAAATGGTGGGGGGCCTCTCTATAGGGGCTTCTTAGAGAGCTAAAACAGGACTTAGATTATTGTGTGTGTATGTGAGTGCACATGAGCATGTGTGTGCATAAATGGGCCATTTCCAGGCCCTCCCAACCCTTGGTGGGCCTCACTGCTGCCCTTTCTACAGACCTGGAAATGATATTCTGGGAGATGGAATACTTTTGAATAGAATATTTTTATTATTTTTGAATGGAATATTTTTGAACAGAATACTTTTGCATATTTTTGGACTCTATCTACTACCCTTTCAGGGTGTCTCCAGAGTGTGATTTTTCAGCCTCCAGAGTGATTTTAAAGTATCCCAGAGATATATTTTTCATCTGAGTGAATTTTTTTTTGGGGGGGCTGAAAAAATGAGGAGAAATGTTGACCCAAAGGCCATACAGGATTCCAAAGGACTAACGTGAACCCATGTCATTTCCACCTTGGTGTAGATTAATTAAATCAATCAGCCCTACCCTCTGACACCACCCAACTAATTTTACCTGCACAATTTATTTATTATATATTTAATTAATTTATATACCACTTTTCTTTTTATACAGGATCCAAAGATTTAAAAACAGAGCACAGTTTTAAAAATTATGCACACTCAAGGTTTAAAAAAGTAAATTTATTTAAAAAAACCACAAAGTTAAAACAATATAACACACAATTAAGACATAGTTTAAAAATATAAAAACAAATAAAAAGAAAAAAATAGAATCAAATTGCCAGCCTGTTACTATTTCTTTTTGTCATATAATTTGTAAGCCAAAGGCCTGTCTAAATAAAAAGGTCTTTGCTTGCTGGCAAAAGGAAAGGAGCAAGGGTGCCAATCAAACCTCCTGTGAGAGGGAGCTCCATAACCTGGAAGTAGCCACTAAGGAGACTCTCTCCTCCTTTTCCACCATGCCCTCTTTAGCTGCTGAAACGGTAATGGAGGGTGCTGTCACAAAAGATAAGGAGCTGGAGCTCTTTTGGCAGTCTTGTAATTTGAGCTTTGTGCCACATTGCGGTCTTTCCCTAGCAGAAAAAGAATTGCTATTTATGTCTGTGGTTCTGAATCTCCCTTCTTCCTGTTTCTTATTTCCTTCTCTTCCTTTTCCTTTCTTTTTTTAAACTTCATGTATTACAAGGCTTGTTAATCCAGCCTTGCCAGGCCCAAGAGACCTCTGGATCTTACAAGTCTGAGAGGCAATTACGATCGAACAAAATGGATGGCAGTAGTGGAAAATTCCAGCCTCTGAGAAACCTCTGTGGAAGACAGAGGCCCTTTCCGCATGGCATTTGCCATGCAAAAGGGTGCCTGGAGCGTCGCGCGATTGTGAGGAGCGATCTGCACGATGCACTCACAATCGCGTGATGCTTCAGGGGCCAGCAGGTGCTGATTGCACACCTTTTCATTTTTGGCTGGAAGCTGAAAATGGTGTGTGATCGCACATTGTTCCAGGCCCTGTGCACACTTACCTGGCTTGCGGAGCCTCCAGAGCTGTGCCGGTTGCGCTTCCTGCCCCAACGCAGCCTGGGAAAGTCCCAGGCTGCACTGAGGAAGGAAGAGGCAGGGCTATCGTGCAACCAGGCAGCTCGTGCAGAGCTGAAGCAGCAGGGATGAGAGAGCCTCTCGCCGGAGGCTGCTAGTGCAATCCCTGCACCTCAGCACCAGAAAAAGGTAAGGTGCAGAAAGGGCCAGAGAAGCTGCTTGTGGGACAAACTGACTCTCTACAGAACCAAAGAGACCACTAGCGTGGAACCTTGATACCTATTGATAACACAAATACTTTGATAAGAGATTGGGGGGAAAATAACAGCAAATCCCTAACTTTATTGGAGAACTTAATGCTTTTCTGAAAGATTCTAACATCAAATGCTTACAAAACCTAAGTGGAACTTTCCTTTGTAAGATTTATACAATGGCTGTGTGTTCTATTTTGCATAGGACAGTCCTCTATTTGAAGGTGTTACCTGTTTCAAGGCTTGCTTACTTCGGTTTGAAGAAAAAAACTAGAGGAGGAGAGAGTAAGAACCTTGAAATTATACCTCAATATTGGAAAGCAGACATAGGCTGCAATCCACTTCAGTGCAGAGTAAATATCTTCATATGGCAAAATGCTGTGCAAGCACTCTGCAACCTCCATGCAGAATAGCGACATTGCCAATGACTAAGTACTGTTGCACAATGCACAATATACAATTCACAACTTCAGTGCGCAATGTATAATATACAACCGCAACACACAATTCACAATCACAATGTGCAAAGACAAGGCACAGAGGAAAGTCCTGCCTGCGCAATTCTGCTTCCACCTGTCAGCAGAATACATCCATTGTGCAGTGGTGACTTTTTGGTCCCTCCTGCTAAGGGGGTCTTATACATGTGTAGCTCCTCAACTGGATACTAGTCATAATTTGAAATCCATAATTTGAAATTTAAAAGTTTCACCTACGTTGGTGTAAGTCCTTTTCAAACAAGGCATAGCAGTAGCAGGGAGTGGCAATGGCAACAGGAAAAAAAAAGTCACTTTGGGGAAATAAATCTGCCCTGCCCATTGCCACATCCTCATCTCATCATCATAGTGCCTGCAAGTCTTTTCTTCTCTGCCATAGCTGCTGTTGCTCCTGCTCCTGCTTTTCCCCTTCCTCTTCCAGGATAGTATATCTGGCAAACAGAATCTTAGCATGAGCAGGCACACAAGTCATGTGGTCACAGCCCTCCTCATGGTGAAAAGTATTCTGTAGGTGTTAACATTACAACGACTATTTCCAAACTTGCCCCATGCATCTAAAATTGACATATGCAAACTGTATCCTTTTTCTTTCTCAGCCCCCTTTTTTAACCCCTGGCAATGTATAAGAGGCCATCCAAAAAATCTAGGGTACATACAGACTCTAATGCTCACCCACAAAATTATGTCTCCTCTCTGATCAGTGAATATCCAGAAGCTTTCTTGCATTAACTCTTTTCTGATTTCAGTCTTGCTAGGCTTCCATAGTTTGTTTCTCCTTCTTTTTCTTTGAGAGATGGGAAGTATCTTTAGATTTACCCTATCCATACAATTGATAAGTATAAATCAGATGCTAAAAGGCTTTGTGACTCAAAAACATAGGACCTTTCCACACTACACTGTTATACTGTTACTATTCCACTTTCAACATCGTATGGAATCCTGGGGTTTGCAGTTTAGGGAGGGGCATTTAGAATTCTCAGCCAGAGAGCTCTTTGGCCTCAGTAAACTACAAACCCCAGAATTCCACAGGACATGAAGGTGGAATTATAGCACTATAACAGTGTAATGCGGAAAAGCCCATGGTATGCTTTAAACTCAGTGGACTGGAGGGAGTTTTAGTGGGGAGATGCAGAGCTAGCTTGGTTTTGTTCTTTATCCTTTTCAATTTTTGTATGTAATTATTATGTGGTAATCTGAATTCACATGATTTCCCCTGTTTCTCTATTTGACATTCTCTCTTATACACCAACAGATTCTCTATTCTATGCCAATAGATTCCTTTCATTTACAATTTTGAATATGTAGACCTTGTCACTAATTCTATGCTTCCAGATTCATGGTGAAATTCTGAGAACATAATAGCAAATTGCTACTGCTAATGTGAATCTAGGTGCCCTCTCATACTCCACAGTTATAGCACTATCATTCCACTTTAACTGCAATGGCTCTATCCTATAGAATCCTGAGGAATCTTTGTGGTTTGGTAAGCCTCTGAATCATTCTGGCTTAGAATTCTAAATACCTTTCCTTAAACTTCAGAAAATGCAATAGAGTCCTCCTCACATTTAATCATCAAATTATGTTTCATGGGATTTGCTGTTGTACTTCCCAGTTCAGGACTCAGCTAGACTTGGATTGCAAGCTTTATATCCATATCCTCTTGACAGTCTTTCCAGTCAACATCCTGATAACATAACGCATTAAGGTGTGCGTTGTTTAACAGTCTGTCTATTTCTCTTCAGCTTGGTACTGTTCAATTTCAGTGGATTTCAGGGCAAGCTTAGAAACGTTACTTTTCAGATTACTATACCTAGAATTCTCTAGACACCCAGGAAATTTTCCAGACTGTCTTTTCAGAGCTTCTTTACGTGAAGCATGCTGTTATCCTGACTAATTAATATCAAAAGTACATAATATTTGCTCTGCAGCGTTTGTCTTTCTCCCAGAAAACTACTAGAAAGCATCAGAAGCTGGAAACAAATTATTTGTTTAATTCCAGTGTTACTGTAGTTTCTAGCCGGGACTTCAGGGATATTAGATATCACTTTGATATCAATAATTTGGCCTTCTTTACCTATTCCTCTCCACGTGCTGTGAGGTCCCCTGGACAAGCTCGCAGACAGGCATGGCTACTAACTGCTGTAATATTCCAAACAATACAGGCTGGCCAGAAATAGCTGTCCCACCGCTTTAGGAGACCTCAAAGGCAAGTACTCTATTATGCATGCACGCTGATTACAAAGAACTCCCTGCCCCAAGCAGGCAGCTTGATTAGAGGAATCCTCATCTGTCAAGCACTCTGCGTTTGCATACTGTCTACTCTATTGTCAATTCGGACTTAATTAAACCATGCAAAATTCTGGCCTTTCGGAGGCTTTGTCTCCAGTCCGAAACTCATTGTTTTCCCCAAGTACGGACTAGTCTACGGCCACATTTTCCCCTATATAAACCCACTCTGAGAGCTTCTTTGGATCGCTCCAAACTTCCATCCCGCCTTGCTGCTGCTTTGCTTGGCGAGCCTTCCCCTCAGTCCCACGTACTGAGACTCCACACCTCCGAACTTCTGCTGCAGACTACCTGGGCTTCAGGACAGGTGTAGTATTACTCAAACCTACAACTCCTCTTAAAAATCCCTCTATCCCACTCCAACCTTTATTTCTATAGTTATCTGTGTGAGTGTGCTGCATACACTGTTTGACTGTATTTTAATAAAGCTCACAATTATTATTTCAATTCTGTTTGCTCCTTGACTCGGCCTGACCCCGTAGACATTGGGTAAAAGATTCCGCTCCGTTGCCCTGCCTCTCGTATTGCTAGCTTGTGCTCTTGGCTAATTTCCCCAACTTGTGTAATTGAGAGTGCATTTAGGTGTCCCTCCCGGGACCCCTAGAAAACAGGGTAACACCAGAATTTCCAGTTCTAGAATTTTTACAGTTCTACATTTTTTAGCAATGAAATCCTCTGAATTGTTGAGTTAATTCACCGAGTTGGCCAAGTGACAGTCAGGTGCTGTTCTTTGACTGAGAGCCAGCTTGGTGTAATGGTGTGAGTGTTGGACTACAACCCTGGACACCAGGGTTTGATTTCCTGCTTGGCCGTGGCAATCTACCAGGTGACCTTGGGCGTATCACACACTGTCAACACTGTCAACCCCCAGAAAACCTTGTGATACATATTCCGTAAGTTGGAAACAACTTTAAGGCATACAACAACAACAACAATCCTCTGGCTGAAAACTGTTGGATGAGTCTGCAGTTCAAAACAATTGAGTGAACTGCTCACCACTTTATTATCGCTTTCCAATAACAGGAAAAAAAATCACCCTCTTTTAATGAGGAAGTTTTGCAAATCATAGTTTCAGCAATATTTCTTCATCTGGGAAAATCTGGATCTAGAAATAGGACATGGCAAATTTCTTTACAGCAACCACAGATCATGCATGACAGCTAAATGCAAGGTTTAAAACTTCCTGAAACATTAAAAAAAGGATTAGTAATTTCCCATAATTTGGAGTAGGGAGTAGTGTCTCCTTAACTTACAGCTGATCCAGCTGATGAGAAGTAAAATCTTCTAGAAGGAGGCTGACATTTCTAAAATGAAAACATCCAGAAAAATGCCATAGCTAAATCAGCTTTCATCCTTCCCCAGTAATCTTTAAAGCTCCTGTATCTATCTATAAATAAATTCAAAAAATGAGTTAAGAAGCTTGGATTTGAGAGAGCATGTTAAGTTTGATTATGCAGAGAAATAATATTTTTCTTTGCCTACATATTAAGAATATAAGCCTGCTTGACTGGCTTTTATTTCTTTAAGGCAGGGTTGCATGATGACTGGGGAAATAAGGAGAGTATGGAAGGCCTATAGAAGGGAAGCCCTGTGCAACAACCTGCCAAAACAATCTATTTGGAGAAGAAAGGCAGTTGCTACTTAACAAGATTAAGAACCTTCTGAATTTCTGCTCCAACAGTTTCTGCATGTTTTTGGTGCAGTGCTTATCTCTGAGGGGGAGGAGGGGGAGGCCAATTGATAGATGTGGGAAATGTGCTGGCTTATATGTGAGAGTGAGAATACTTAGGGTTTGGATATCTTTGGTCTTGTAGGTTGATTACTGCTGGGTGGTTGGCATGTGCCTTTTGTACAGAGTGAAGGTTGATGCCCTATCACTTAATCCTAAGGGATCCCTTGGCTCTAGGAAGAGATTTGTGTCGTCAAAACCACTTAAGAGCAGTGAGCACTGTTTCATCAAATGGGAAGCTTGGCAAAGTTACTTATACATGCAGACAGGAAGATTCATAGAATCATAGAGTTGGAAGAGACTACAGGAGCCATCCAGTCCAACCCCCTGCTATGCAGGAACACACATCAAAGCACTCCCAACAGATGGCCATCCAGTCTCTGTTTAAAAACCTCCACAGAAGGAGTCTCCACCATACTCTGAGGCAGCATATTCCACTGCCGGACAGTTCTGATCCTCAGGAAGTTCTTCCTGGGGTTCAGGTGAAATCTCTTTTCCTGTAGCTTGAATCCATTGCTTTTTCTCCTAGTTTCTGGAGTAGTGGAAAACAAGCCTGTTCCCTCTTTAATATGACAGCCTTTCAAATATTTGAATAGGGCTATCATGTCCCCTCTTAACTTTCTCTTCTGCAGACTAAACATACCCAGCTCCCTAAGGCGTTCTTCATAGGGCATGACTTCCAGACCCTCTACCATTTTGGTCGCCCTCCTCTGGACATGTTCCAGCTTGTCAATATCCTTCTTGAAATGAGGTGCCCAGAACTGGGCACATATTCATTTTGGGAATTGCTGTCCAAAAATAATGACTTTTTCAAGCTTGGATCAAATGTGTGTCTCTGTGTATATATGTGTTTGTATGTGTATATATCTATATATCTATATATCTATATAGATATATACATTTTCAACAAAGGGGAGGAGCTCTTTCTTGGTCTTCTGTCATTTTCCTTGCAGCTTCCTGCAGTCTTTGAAAACCTGTTATCCAGCCCTTCTGAGCAGGTCTTGAGAGCACACAGTGGGATATAAGGGTGGGGTGGGATGAAATTGCCTTCACCCCAGTACAATTCTGCAGGTGCAAGTGTTATCCATATGAATCATTGGTTTGGCCAAATAAGTGGAGAAAACCTAAGGTAGGACTGTACTTATTAGATAAGTTCAGAAAGAGCTACAGAGGAACTGCAGTTGATAGGGCTGAGAAGAGGCCCTTAGTGGTCCTATATTTTTCATTATTTATTTGGGAGGGAACAATAGGCTAAATTTTTTGTAATGGAACCTTTACATGGCATTTGCATATATATAATATAATATAATATAAATAATATAATATAATATTTAGGGCATTAAGGTTGCATCCAAATGTTGCAATAATACTGAGCAACACAAGCAGAAGAGCCCTGCAGATCAATCTGGCACCATATTGGATCTACGGAGCTTTGGAAACAGTTGATATTTGTGAAATTTACATATTGTAATATCAAATTTGTTGTGTTACTAAAAATATATAGGAACCTGAAATGTGATTATGTTTGGAATACTCATTTATAGCTCGTCCTGTAGAACTAGAAAGTGGCACACAAGCAGTTCTACCTGCAAAATGACCCTGTAGGATCTTGACTCTTTCATATCCTGTTGCCCTGAAAATCTAAAATGGTAATATTTAATCCCAAAAGATGAAACATTTAAAAAAAAATCAGGAGAAACCGACATCAGGTGAATCAGCAGTCTTCAGAACTTGGTGATCCCTTAGAATCACTGTGATGGAAAAATCTGAGAACCAGTAACAAGCAAATTTGAAAGGATTAAAGAGCAGAGGCAAAGAAGTAATCAAGGAAAGTGGTTCATTTGAAACATGAAAGTCTTGCTCAAATCAGAAGAACAAACCCAAACTATTGGAAAACAAATATGACCATAAGAGAAGCAAAAACGTAAAAAATGACATTTGAAGAACATATTGCTAAAATATGATGAGCATAATATTTCCCTGCAAGATATCAGAAACAGGAAAGTAGCCAAAGAAGCACTAAACAGTTAGATGACAAAGGGACAAAAGTACTACTGAAGGAGGAATGGGAAGATTTCATAACAAGCTAAATAAATTGTTCATTTTCACTGCAGATGTCAGAAAACTATTTGTACATGAATTGCTATCCGGGAAGAGCATGAGGAGTAAAGATGAAACCAGATGTGATGGGAAACATGTTGCCTCTTTTTAATATAACATTTTTTAAAATATAAAATTTTCATTGGGACTGTAGCATGCCAACAGGAAAGTGCCTTTAACTCTTTCTTTTGCTGATAGGTATAGTCTTAAGAAACATATCTCCCTTATCTGGCATAAGTCATTAATTACAAGGTACTTGCACTATGTCTATAATGCCAACTGCTGAAAAGTAGGGAACATGACAGTGTTATTCTCTGGGCTTGGAAGCATCTGGCCAACAGCAGGATGCAAGTGTACAATGCTCAAATTCAGATGGGACCTGTGTAAACAAAAATATTAATAATATTTGTTATTAAGCTTGCTTAGAGCTTTACAGAAAGGGTGATATGGGTCACTTGCATAAGGCGGAAATTTCATACCAGCCAGCCTTTTCTCTCTTTCTGTCACAGTTATCTGTCTATCTGTCTGTTGTCTTTGTGGCCATTTCCACACTGGACTGTTACAGTGTTATTATTCCACTTTCAACATCCTATGGAATCCTGGGGTTTGCAGTTTAAGGAGGGGCCTTTTGATGTTGATGCTGATGGAGTGAAAACAGCAGTGCATCCTTAGTTCAAACAAGGAAATGTTGAATGATATCATGATATTGAGGCATATTGTGGTATTTCAATGACAGCTAAAAGGGACTGTGAAATGAACTGCATAAAACCCATGTGATAATTCAGAACATGTATTAATAATGTTTGGAAGGTACACATTAGTAATTAATGACTGCAAGCTCAGTGATATGTATGGTAATCTTTAACTTTGGACAATGAAAAAAAGCCTTCAGTCATCCACACTTAGGAAGACTCTAAGGTGGTATAAAATAGACTGACAGTAATCAGAGTTTCAGGCAGAACTACTACGATGCATTACTATTATCAGCTGAATTAAAGAGATTCACATTCACATTTTTGATTGTATGAATACTACAACTTTTTGTCTCTAACATATTATAATAAGCTGTATTCATTATTGTCATAAATGTATTTAGTCTGGGTGGGTGAAGCATTCTTATATGTATTCTTCTTTTGTGCTTCAGCTTTTAAACAAAGGAAAAAATGTTAAAAACGCAGACTGTCACAAGACAGTTTTCTGACTCCCCATAGCTACTGTCACAAGTGTTCAACAGCAACTGTGGCAACAATGCAGCTGTTCTGGAACATGGTGCTTTCGGGTAGTAAAATATTTTAAAAAAAACATTCTTTTTTCATATTGTGCTTTTTATAGTTACAAAAAGTCATAAACAATTAAAAGTAATGAAGATGCAAACCAAAGCCATAATATACAATTTTTAAAGGACTGAGAAGAAAGAACACATTTAAAAAAGAAACTTCAGTGAGTTTAAACAAAAAAAGGAATCAAATCAGGTAGGATAAACCAGAACAGTCTTAAGATTCCATGCATGGGAAATGCATATTCTATACAAGATATGGGATGGCATGAAGGAGACGGCTAGGCAGTGTGAGGTCTGCATGTGCCACCTAGCACTGTTTTTTGGGGGGGGGGAATAGCCCTTAGGGATCATTTAAAAACATTTCTGGGTCACTTCTTTTGAATAAAAAAAGGCCTTTCCTGGGGCCTAGCTGAGGCCATAAATGTTGGCCCCCATCCTCTAGAGTAGTGCATCTCAAGCTATCTGATGTTGAGGACTGGCTGTTTTCTCCCTGGTTTGCCAGGGACTGGTACCATATTTGTGCCCCTTGGCTACAATTGTTTCTTTCTTTCCTGGAAACTTGCTAGAGATTGGCAATCAGTGGCTCACAGATAAACACTGGCTCATGGAACACCACTATAAGTAGCAGTTCCCTAGAAGGCACTGTGGGGTGTTTGGGGCAAAAAACAAACAAACCAAACCAAAACCAGTTTCCCACTCCTGGAGTAGAGCAATGTTTCTCAGCCATAGGGCTTCTAGATGTTAAACCTTCCACAAATTTAAGTTAAAAATATCTAGAAGGACAAAGGATGAGAACCACTGGCATTAGTAGTAATAGTATGTATGTATGTATGTATGTACATATTTATGTATGTATTTTGCTGCTGTCTTTTTCCCAGTTCAGGACTCAAAGTAGCTTGCAACAAATTAAAAAAACACATATTGTTAAAAAGCTGCAAGATGCAAAAACTAAAAGCACACTTGTGTATTGCAAAATATTAATTATGCACTATCAAGGACATCTGCATTAGAAATCAGCATATTTCTGAAGCTGATTTCTTTAGGCAAAGAAAAATAGTCACAAATTCATGTGTTTGAAGATTGTGCACAACTCAAAAATGTGTGCCATTGAAAAATGCAGATGAATATGTTTTAGACAATGGGGAAAATGCAACATACACATAAAGGGAAAAAAGGCATAGAGTTAAAATATGTACAAAAATTATGTGAGAGAAAAAGAAATGTCTTGTAACTAGATATGGAACTGGGGGAGGAATAGAATGACAGTGGGATTTTGAGAAATGCAATGACAATGAGTCTGAAGGATTATTTTACATCCTTAGTTCTTTGCATTTTGTAATTATTAATGTGGCAATTCTTCTAACAGATGCAATAGATCAGATCTATACTCTTCTCTTCCCAGCTGTTTCAACCTTTTGCTTTCCCAGCAACTGTAGTATTTGATTCAGTGTTCACCATGTTGACATAAAGGCATGACAAGTATGTGAAAATCCGATGTCAACTGTTTATGCTCGGTTGGTATGTCCAAGCATACCCAATCAGCGTGCGCAGAACTACAATGATCACAATGGTGGTAATTCAAAAACTGCTATGACAACAAAGCTCTATTCATTGTTTAACTTCTAGGCTTGTGATGATCATCCTGAGGAAAGGTGACAGGTTGATTTATGCATTTCCTTTCTCATCTTTCGCATTGGGTCTGATCTATTATCCATATTACTTTCCCTTATTATGCCAGATAAATTGGTTTAACTTCATTTTATTCAACAGAAAAAACCAATGATGTATACAGTGTCATAACTTTGACTAAGTATATTAAATCTGACTGGTTTGACTGGCAGGCAATGCGTAGGAAGCATGTTGGAGAATGCTAGGTTGTTACTCATTATTTTAAAAATAAAAATAGAAGAGGAACAAAATACTCAACAGTTTCCAGAGTAAGCTTTGAAATATAAAAAGAACAGGTTGCTTACCTGTAACTGTGGTTCTTCGAGTGGTCATCTGTGCCATCATACACTAGGAGCTTTAGCGCCTGCGCGGTAGCGTTCGGAAACTTCTAGAGCTTGTTCGCTTGGCGGGAACCCCTCCCCCACGCCGGTACTGCGCATGCTCCTCCCGCCGAGCAACGGTCTCTCCTCAGTTCTGTCGTCCGCCGTAGAACCTACAGGGACCTGAGAAAGAGGGGAGGAAGGGCGGGTGTGTATGATGGCACAGATGACCACTCGAAGAACCACAGTTACAGGTAAGCAACCTGTTCTTCTTCTCGTGGTCTCTGTGCCTTCATACACTAGGAGACTGTGTAGCTTACCGGTCGGACGGCGGGTCAGGTCCTACAGCACGGAAGCCAACACCTCACGTCCAAACCGGGCATCTCTGCGCGACCGGCAGTCGAGCCTGTAGTGGCGCACGAAGGTCGATGGTTGGGACCAGGTCGCCACACGGCAGAGTTCATGCAGGTCAACTCCTCGCAGGAGGGCCGCAGAAGTAGCCACAGCTCTGGTGGAGTGGGCTCGAAGCAGGACTGGCGGAGGCTTCCTCGCGAGCTCATACGCCAGTTCAATAGTCCTTACCACCCACTTGGAGAAGCGCTGGGTGGACACTTTTAGGCCCCTCCGACGTCGCCCATAGCAAACAAAGAGATGCGGCGTCTGTCGGAAGGAAGCAGTCCTGTCCTTGTAGAAAGCCAATGCCCGACGCACGTCCAGGGAGTGGAGGGACCGCTCCAACGGTGTCGCCGGGTTCGGGAAGAAGGCAGGCAGGATGATGTCCTGGTTGAGATGGAAACTGGACACCACCTTTGGCAGGAACGAGATGTCAGGTCTCAGGACCACCTTGTCCCTGTGGAAGACCGTGAAGGGCTCATCGGAACGAAGAGCTGTGATCTCACCCGCTCGCCTCGCTGAGGTCACCGCTACCAGGAAGGCGGTTTTCATTGTCAGGAGCCTGTCATCCGAGGTCGCCATCGGCTCGAAGGGCGGCTTCGTCAACTGCGAGAGCACCAGCGAGAGGGACCACGGCGGTAGCGGCGGCGATACCGGCGGGTAGAGATGGTGAAGTCCTTTCAGGAACCGCTTAACGGTATCGTTCCTGAAGAAGGCCGAGGCAGCAGATCGTGGCGGTTGGTATGCCACGATCGCGGAGAGATACACCTTCAGGGATGGAAACGCCAGGCCCTGTTGCCGGAGGTGCAGGAGGAAGTGCAGGACGGTCGAGAGCCCCGCGGGCGATACCGGCTCACTCCTCTCGTTAGCGAAGGTCAGGAAGCGTCGCCACTTGTATTGATAGTTGCGACGGGTGGATTCCTTCCTGGCCGCGACGAGGACGGTACCGAGCACGGGATCGTCTAGTGCGATATCCTCCAGGCATGGAGGGCCAGGCGTGGCAGGTCCGGATGGAGGACTCGGCCGCCGGAGTGGGAGAGCAGGTCCGGTGTCGGTGGCAACCGGAGCAGGTCGTCTCGCACGGCTTGTAGCAGGGGTGCGAACCAATGTTGTCTCGGCCAGTACGGGGCTACCAGGATCGCGTCGGCTCGGTCGGCGAGGATCTTCGATATCGTCCGGCCGAGCAGCGGGAACGGCGGGAACGCGTAGAGGAGTTCCCCGGTCCACGGAAACTGGAAAGCGTCCCCGATGGAGGCACGATCGTGGCCCGCTCTGGAACAGAATCGGCGACACTTCGCGTTTTCCCTGGTCGCGAAGAGGTCGATCGATGGTTCGCCCCAGCGGTCCCGAATCAGTCTGAACGCCTCTCCGGAGAGAGACCATTCGTGATGGGATGAGGTGTCTCTGCTGAGGGCGTCTGCCGTGGTGTTCTCCTGCCCGGCCAGGTGAACCGCCACGGGATGCGTGTGCAGGCGAATGCACCATTCCCACAGGCCGAGCGCGATGTCGAGCAGGGTCGTGGAATGAGTCCCACCTTGTCTGTTGATGTAGCAGACGGCGGTGGTGTTGTCCGTCAGAATCAGGACCGTGCGCCCCGCCACGGCATGGCGGAACGCCCGTAGGGCTTTCCAGACGGCGAGCAGCTCCAGCGCGTTGATATGGAGAGCGGTCTCGTCGTCGGTCCATCTGTCGCGGACTCTGAGATCGCCGCAGTGGGCACCCCATCCATACAGGGAGGCGTCGGTCGTTACCGTCACCTTCGGTGTCGGCTGTTGGAAAGGCATCCCTGACATGAGATTGCGTCGCGACTGCCACCATCGGAGGGATGAGCGGACGTCTCCCGGCAGCTGCAGTCGGAGTGTCTGTTCGTCTCGCAGGGGGTCGAATATGCGGACGAACCAGTGTTGAAGAGGTCTTGCTCTCAGCCTGGCGAGATATGTCACAGCGGTCGTCGCAGCCATGTAGCCCAAGAGCTGCTGGACGCTTCTCGCAGATAACGTCGGGGCCGTACGAGCGTGAGCGGCGGCCCGGATCAAGGTTTGTGCTCGAGAGTCTGGTAGGTACGCCCTGGCGGAGGTCGAGTCGAGCGTCGCCCCGATGAAGTCCAAGATCCTCGCCGGCTCGAGGTGGGACTTCTTCGGATTCACTCGTAGACCAAGGCGGGTCAGGAGTGACAACGTCATGTGGACGTCGTGGTAAAGTCTCTGTTTGCAGGACGCCACCAACAGCCAATCGTCGAGGTAGGGGAAGACGGAAGCGCCCTTCGTCCGCAGGTAGGATACCACCGGGGCCATGCACTTGGTGAAGACCCTTGGGGCAGTCGAGAGTCCGAACGGCAGCACCTTGTACTGGTAACAGGTGTCGTCGACTGCGAAGCGGAGGTACCGTCTGTGCTGCGGGCGAATGGCGATATGGAAGTATGCGTCTCGGAGATCGATGGAGGCGAACCAGTCCCCTCGATGTAGGAAGGGTAGGATCAACGGTATCGTGACCATCTTGAACCTTTTGGGGCGGATGTAGTAGTTCACCCCTCTGAGGTCTAGGATCGGCCGGAGGGTACCGTCGGCTTTCGGTACCGTGAAGTACCTGGAGAAGAAGCCGGTGGTCTTGGCCTCCTGCGGGAGCCGCTCGATCGCCCCTTTCTGGAGGAGGGATTGTATCTCTTCCAGGAGGGCCGGACTCGACGGCGTGGAGTAATAAACGCCGCGAGGAGGAATATCGAGAAACTCGATGGCGTAGCCAAGACGGACGATGGAAAGTACCCAAGAGTCCGTAGTGACATACTGCCACTCCGCTAGGTGTCGAGCGAGAGTCGGTCGGTCTCCGAGCGCTGATGGTAGGCTGAAGAGTGGGTATTGGTGGGTCCTGCCAGGCACGTCAAAACCGAGACTTTGTCTCGGAGGAGGACTTCTTCGACGAAGGCGGGCGCCGCCTAATCGTGCGTCTGGCCGATGAGCCGGAGGACGGTCTCGACTGTCCAGACTGGGCCGAACGCTGGAACGACGAGGTGGAAGATCGTCGCCAGGATGGTCGGAAGGTGGAGGCCCTGCGGGTCTGCGTGGCCGGCTGCAGCCCAATCTTTTTTGCGGTCAGTCTCGCCTTGACGAGATTGTCCAAAGCTTCGTCTGTGGACGAATTGAATAGGCCTTCACCGTCGAAGGGGAGATCTTCAATCCTCCTTCTGGTGTCCTCCTGGATGTCGGCCGGTCGAAGCCAAGCATGGCGGCGGAGGCCGACGGATCCCCCCATGACCCGGGAGGCGATCTCCACTGCGTGCCGGGAGGAGGCCATCTGGTGCCGAGCGATGGAGATAGCCTCATTGAAGATCACGGAGGAGGCTTGGCGGATGTCCTCCGGTACCGCTTCCATCGCTGGTTGCAGGCGATCGAGCACCTTCTTCAGGTATGCCGCGAGGCAAGCCTGAGTGTTGGACAGCCTGATCTGCAAGGAGGCAGCCGAATAGAACCTCC
Source organism: Ctenosaura bakeri (assembly GCA_948474755.1). Taxonomy (NCBI): domain Eukaryota; kingdom Metazoa; phylum Chordata; class Lepidosauria; order Squamata; family Iguanidae; genus Ctenosaura; species Ctenosaura bakeri. Next base: position 87,899 of record CAOLHI010002763.1, on the reverse strand, counting down.
TTGCGTAGGCGTCCAACTTCCTGCCCTCTTTGTCCGGCGGGGTGGTGTGTTGCCTGCCGGAGCCTTTTGTCTGCGCGGACTCGACGACCACAGAGTTCGGTGCAGGGTGATTAAATAGATAACCGGCGTTATCCTTCTGCACCCTGTAGAGGTGTTCTAACCGCTGCGGTATCGGCTGAGCCGAGGCCGGTCTATCCCAGGCGGCCTTCACCAGTCTGGATACCCGGGGCAGGAGAGGCAGCGGGGCCGTGGAAGGTCGCTTCTCCTCAAAAACGGAGAAGGCTGGATCGTCATCCTCCGGCTCCGCATCGGCGATCTTAAGGCCGAGGGTAGTGGCCATGCGGAGCAGCATCGCAGAGAACTGGTGGACGTCCTCTGGAGCAGAATCTGGGATCGGGTCCCCGAATCCCAACGGAGGAGACTCCTGGGAGGCCGCCTCAGACACCTCAGACTCCGCACTCGAGTCGTACGACTCCGAGCTCGGTGAGTCCTCTCGCCGCTCGCTCTCCGGCTCCTTCGTAGTAGCCGCAGGTGTTGCCTTCCTAGGCTTCTCCGCAGCCGGGGCGGTGGTAGCAGCAGCGTCCCGCTTGGGATGGCTGACCACGGATTTCACCCTCTTGGTGGTGACCGGGGTAGTCTGGCAGGCTGACGTCGTCGTAGCCCGCTCAGTCACCACCGACTCCGTAGGGCGCGTCGCCGTTGCCGTGACCCTAGGAGGTGGCGATATCGCCCGATACCGTGGTGAAGGCTCCCTCGCCCTATGATATCGAGGGGAGGGAGAGCGGCTGAAGGAGCGGCGGTCCGACGGAGATCGGCTTCGGTGTCGACGGTACCGAGCCTCGTCCCCTCTAGGCGAGCGCGATTCGCGCTGTCGACGAGGTGACCGGGACCTCCGGAAGGTCTCCCAGCGACTCGGGCCACGATGGTACCGATCCCGGTACGATGGCGAATGCGACCGATAGGAGGCCGGGCGCTCTCTCCACTCACATTCCCTCGCGTACCTAGCCACGTAGGACGCCGAGGTGTATCTGGAGGCAGACGAGCGAGGTTGTTCCTCTCTTGTCTCCCTCGGAGGCGGCGAGGCCACCGGACGCTCGGAAGAGCGGGACCGGGACCTGAAGGAGGTCGAACGCCGCTCCGGAGAAGCAGAGGGCTCTCTCTGCTGCAGGTCGGCCGACCTGCGACGGCTAAGAGGGCGGTGGCGCTCCTCCACCAGGGTTGGAGGGTCTGCCACAGGCGAGTCCGGGCGCTGTTGGGGAACGCCCTCGATCTCATCCTCCGAGAGGTCGACGGACTCGCCTCGCCCTTTGGAAGGCTGCTGAGTAGGAGGAGGAGTAGGAGGTTAGCGTCCCCAGCCGGGGAGCGCTTCTTTTCCTTCTTCTTCTTCTTCTTCTCCTTCTCCTTGCCCTTGCCTCCGTCCGGAGCAGGGCGCTTTTTTGCAGGCGTCTCCGTAAGGGGAGCCTCAGCCTTCCTCGCCGTCGAGGATCCTTTCGCTGACTTGGCAGCCGCCGACAGCTTCGGGATCCTCGGTAACGCCGAGATCGGCGTTTTCGCCGGTACCGAGCCCGATACCGACGAGGTGGACGGAACGGCAGCCGCCGATACCGTCGATGGCGTGGTCGTCTTCTTGTCGGCCATCTTGGAAGTGGAGGTCTCGTCTATCGCCCGCAGAGACTGCTCCCAACAATAAGATTTGAGTTCCGCGGAGCGGTTGCGAAGAGTTTGGGGAGTGAAATCCCTACAAATTTGGCAAGTCCGGATATTGTGGGACTCGCCCAAACAGAAGAGACACTCCTTATGGCCGTCGTTGAGGGCAACCTTGCGGCCGCAGGACACGCACTTCTTAAAGAGCGCGGACATAAGACGAAGAAACGCCAAACTCCGAAATCCAAAAAGACGAAAACCGAAGGGGGAGTCCGAAGAGAGGTCAAAGACAGTCCGAAAGTCCGTAAAACCGTGAAAACAGCAAGCCAAGCACGACGTGAGAGGAACAAACTAAAGAACCTTCCGTACGCGGCGGCGGACGAGAAAGAACTGAGGAGAGACCGTTGCTCGGCGGGAGGAGCATGCGCAGTACCGGCGTGGGGGAGGGGTTCCCGCCAAGCGAACAAGCTCTAGAAGTTTCCGAACGCTACCGCGCAGGCGCTAAAGCTCCTAGTGTATGAAGGCACAGAGACCACGAAGAAGAACCTATAAAATGTGAACATTACTGTTGTATTCAGTTCCAGTGTAGTTTAGCAGCTAGTGTCATACTTGGACCAAAAGTCCATCATTCGAATCCCTAGTCAGCGATGAAGTTCATGGGCAATTACAGGACAAGCACAATATCTCAGCCTAACTGTGTTTTCCCAGGCTTTTTGTGTAGATAAAATGAGAAAAAGAAAAAGAGTAGGAGAGCCATATGTTGTTTATTGTTGTGTGCCTTCAAGTTGTTTCTGACTTATGCTGACCCTAAGGTGACCCTATCACAAGATTTTCTTGGCAAGATTTCATCAGAGGAGGTTTATCTTTGCCTTCCTCTGTGGCTGAGAGAGCATGACTTGCCCAAAGTCACCCAATAGGTTTCTGTGTCTGAGTGGAGATTTGAATCCTGGTCTCTGAGAGTCTTAGTTCAGTGCTCAAACCACTATACCACAGTGGTTTTCTAAACTCTTGGGAGGATTTGTTACACAAAAATTTTATAAATAAATTGGACTATTGCAGAAGTGTCCTCACTCAGTCTGGGCAGTCAACCAATGCTGCACAACTGATAATGCAAACAACAAGCAAATAGTTCAAGATGAATTTCCTTATTTTTATCTAGTAAGGAAACAGAAGAGATAAAAACAGAGTACAGCAAATCCCAAGCAGCATAAATAGTTCCACAAATGGTCAGTGGAATCCTAAATCAGAGTTTAGAAACACAGCAGGAGAAACAGTCAGTTAATCACTAACAAGTCTGGGAGGGGAATGGCTGGATTTATATAGGTCAACAGCTTAACCCAGCTGCTGCCTAATTAACTGTTGTTTCCTATAAATTTGTTGAGATCTGCCTATACTTTCCTTTTGGTGTCTACACTTGGCAAAGGCAGGTATAGGTGAGTTATCTTCTGTGTCAGAAGAGGCTCTGCCAGAGCTGGCCCTGCCCCCTGTTCTGTTTCTGGGATTGGTAGTACTGCAACCTTCTCCTGTTAATCATAGAATCATAGAATCATAGAATCATAGAAATGTAGAGTTGGAAGAGACCACACGGGCCATCCAGTCCAACTCCCTGTCATGCAGGAACACCCTCAAAGCACTCCCGACAGATGGCCATCAAGCCTCTGCTTAAAAACCTCCAAGGTAGGAGACTCCACTACTCTCCGAGGCAGCAGATTCCACTGCCGGACAGCCCTGACTGTCAGGAAGTTCTTCCTGAGGTTCAGGTGGAATCTCCTTTCCTGCAGCTTGAATCCATTGCTCCTTGTCCTGGTTTCTGGAGCAGCAGAAAACAAGCCCCCTCCTTCCTCTACGTGGCATCCCTTCAAATATTTAAACATGGCTATCATGTCCCCTCTTAACCTCCTTTTCTGCAGACTAAACATACCCAGCTCTCTCAGTCTATCCTCATAGGGCATGTTTTCCAGGCCTCTCACCATTTTGGTCACCCTCCTCTGGACTTGCTCCAGCTTGTCAATATCCTTCTTGAATTGGGGTGCCCAGAACTGGACACAGTATTCAAGATGGGGTCTAACCAAAGCAGAGTAGAGTGGTACCAGTACCTCCCTCGATCTAGACACCATACTCCTGTTGATGCAGCCGAGAATTGCATTGGCTTTCTTGGCTGCCGCATCACACTGCTGACTCATGTTCAGCTTGTGGTCTATGAAGACTCCTAGATCCCTTTCACACGTACTGCTATCCAGCCACGTGTCCCCCATCCTATATTTCTGTATTCCATTATTTCTGCCTAAGTGTAGGACCTTACATTTCTCTCTGTTGAATTTCATTTTGTTCGCCCTGGCCCAGCTCTCCAATCTATCCAGGTCATTTTGAATTTTGATCCTGTCCTCTGGCATATTAGCAACCCCTCCCAATTTGGTGTCATCTGCAAATTTGATGAGCATGCCCTCTATTCCTTCATCTAAGTCATTGATAAAAATATTGAACAGCACTGGGCCCAGGACAGAACCTTGTGGCACCCCACTAGTCACTTCTCTCCAGGATGAAAAGCAGCCATCCGTGATCACCCGTTGGGTTCGGTCGGTCAACCAATTACATATCCAATTAACAGTAGCCCTGTCTAGCCCACATTTTACTAGCTTCGATGCAAGAATGTCATGGGGAACTTTGTCAAAGGCCTTACTGAAATCGAGATATGCTACATCCACAGCATTCCCTTCATCTATCAAGCTAGTAACTCTATCATAAAAAGAGATCAGATTAGTCTGGCATGACTTATTTTTGAGAAATCCATGTTGACTTCTCGTATTATTGCGTTGTTTTCTAAATGATTAGAAACTGAACGCTTAATGATCTGCTCCAGGATCTTTCCGGGTACCGATGTCAGGCTGACTGGGCGATAATTATTTGGGTCCTCTTTTTTTCCCTTCTTGAAGATGGGGATAACATTTGCTCTCTTCCAATCTGCTGGAACTTCTCCTGTCCTCCAAGATTTCTCAAAAATTATAGCAAGCGGTTCCGAAATGACCTCTGCCAGCTCTTTTAATATCCTAGGATGCAATTCATCTGGCCCTGGAGACTTGAATTCATCCAATGCGGCCAGGTATTCCTGTACCACCTCTCTACTTATTAAGTGCCTCATTTCCTCTGCTTCCTCCCCTGCTCCCCTACCGCCAGGTTGAGTGCTTGTATCCTTCTGGGAAAATACGGAGGCAAAGAAGGTGTTAAGTAGCTCTGCCTTTTCTCTCCCCCCTGTGAGTAATTCGCCATCTTCTCTGCGTAGCGACCCTACTGTCTCCTTCTTTTTCCTTTTGCTGCGGACATATTTAAAAAAACCCTTTTTATTGTTTTTAATGTCTCTGGCCAGCCTAAGTTCGTTCTGTGCTTTAGCCTTTCTGACCTCCTCCCTACATCTCCTGGCTACTTGCTTAAATTCTTCTTTGGTGGTTTCCCCCTTCTTCCATTTCCTATACGTGTTTCTCTTAACTCTTAGCTCAGCTGAGAGTTCTTTAGTCAACCATTCTGGTTTCTTCAGATGCCTTCCATTTTTCCTCCTTATTGGCACAGTTTTAGACTGTGCCGTCAGTATCTCCTTTTTAAGGAACTCCCATGCCTCCTGAACTCCTTTCCCTTTCACTATTCCTGACCACGGAATTCCAGCCAGCAGCTCCCTAAGTTTACAGAAGTCCGCTTTTTTAAAATCTAAGACGAGTGTCTGGCTACCCTTATCTTACCCTTATCTTCTCTTCATTTTTAGTTTACCTTTTAATCATTGTCAGGACCTGTTCTGCAGGTCCTGGCATGTCCACTGTTTCAGTCTCTAAGTCAGAGTCCATTTCTATGTCCTCAAAGGAGGTCATCACAAGAAGACTCTTACCAGGCCATATACCCCCACATTTTGATATGGTCTAATTGGCAAAATATATTAATTGACAGATGTGTTGGCATAAAATATAAATTATAATTGTGGCTGGCAAGGCCATGTGGAAGAAAGGGACACTGGCTGGAAGTCGGTCAGAGGTGATCTCAGCATTACCAGATCAAAAGTTCTCTGAAATTAGCCAAGAAAGCCTGACTTAATGGCTCTGAGCTAATCCTATCAACTGCCAACATCAGAAAACAATAAAGTGCCCAGCACCCCTAGTATGTGCATATCCTATTGCAGATAACCCAGAAACCCCCTCTCAACCAAGACATTGAAACCAATCAGTCCATTCCAGACCCATTGTCCACATCAGGTTCCCTTTGTCTTGCATCTGGAACCTTCACTGCCACAGGCTATTTTCAGGGTACAAATACCCCTGATTTTAGGATGCCTAGTGCAGTCTCTTGAAGGTCTACCCATCACTCTGTCTGTCTGGCTCCTGAACAAGAACTGTCCTTAGGTCATACCTAAGCCAAAATGCATTTCTGCTCTTCACTACACTTCTGGACTAGTAATTATAAATCCTCTCAAACCCCTCAGCCTCTTTATAATTTTTCCTCCCTTCCTCTTTCAGTTAGCTCTTGTGTGAATGCTTGATTGTGTGTATCATGTGTGTATGCATGAATGAACTCCCCCCAATAAAAACACATTTTTAGTTTACCTTTTAATCATTGTCTGGCTTCTGCTTGGCCTGACCCTGTAAAGTTGGATAAAAGATCCTGCTGGGTTACCCTGCCCCTCATTTTGCTATAGCCAGTGCTCCACTAATTTCCTCATCTTAGCATTTTTGGAGTAAATCAAGGTGTCCTCCAAGGGACCCCCAGAAGTCAGGGTAACAAGATTACTATGTGTGTCTTGACTGCCATGTTCTGCCATCTCATTAGGGACAATCTTGTACAGCTGAATCATCTGGTAGAAGTCGATACCATTCTTACAGCCCAGTAGGATTGCCAGAGTGAAAACTGCAGATGGTTCCTGTACCTTTAATGATTGCAAAGAGAATTTCAGCAGGTGCTGCATGTTATCTGGTTACCTGACAAGCAATGCCTGCTGAAATTCCCCCTTCTAAGCAACCTTTAAAGGTACCAAAAATGTCTCTGGTTTTTAGTTTGGCAATGTTAACAAAGCTGTGTGACCAGTCTAAGGCAGTAGCAGTTATAATGAGTCTTTGTGGTAAGAATCTATTTTGCTATCAATTCCGCAGAGCTCTCTCAGAGGTAAACTCTCAGCAGATCATTCTTTCAGAGTACTTGGAGGCAGCAGTGCTCTCACTGTTGACAAAGGTGACAGCAGCACTGATTTGTGACATGGGATGAAGTCTGTGTGTAGGGGGGACATGTCATGGTCACCACATGAGAAGGTAGGACTGGGTGTACCCAGTGTACCTGTTATTGTGGAGGACTAGGACAGGATAGGATCTCCCCGGCATCAGAAATAAGAAATGCCCTTCAGGTAAGGGTGATGTGCTGCAGCTTCTGGCACTCAGGAACGCCCTTATTCTAGTCCAGGACTGAGTTTTCATGTATTATGTGATAGATGGTGGCTCAGAGGTCGATGAGCAATTCATTGTGTCAGAAACAGAGTCAGTGATAGAACAAACTATCTTGCCAACACCCCCCACCAGCTGAAAGACAAGCTGAGATGGAGTTGTTGCAGTCAGTGCCAGAGGGAGAAGAGACCATAAATGAATTAGAGGAATTAGATCCACCTTTGCCCCCACCCTTCAGTCATGGATGAGACAAAAAAGAGCAGCTTTTTTGAGCAAAGTAGTTTTTCTAAGATTGAGAAAACAGAACAATGATGAAAAACACCTGTTCTCCTCAGCTATATAAGTCTGTTGGCATGACTTGCTGTTTGCCTGTAGCAAATTGCTACTCAAGCTCCCAAGACCCTTGTATTCCAGCTTTATTGACCTTCTGGACTGGCCTTTGGCATTCCTGTCTTTTGGATTGATCTTGACTTTGGCTTGGCTCAGCATTTTTACTTGTTTGTTAGCACTGGACACTCCCCACTGCCGCCTCCTCTTGGGCAAGTACTATTGCTTTCCTTCCCTTGCTGGTAGATAAGCATGGGCTGGGAGTTGAACTGTGACATATTAGTTCTTTCAAATTTCTCATTCCACTTTAGATAATTTCTTCAGTGACTTGATTAATAATTGTGCTGCCATATTGTTGCCTGAATCAAAGCTTACTTGCTCCGTAGGGAGCAAGTCTCCAAGAACATGTTTCAGATTTAAAGAAGCAATGGGACATGTACCAACAAAAATACTGAATGTTGAATTCTTGGCACCTAAAAAGGGGGGGGCGTGCCATCCTGCTGCTTACAGTCAACAGGTTATGGTGGACAGTGGTAGGACCTAATGTGGTAGCAAAGGAATGGGGAAATCAACATCTGCCTTAGGAAAGCAGGGAGTCCAGGGGGAAGGACATAGTGAATATTGAGGCTGGAAAGAAAACAAACAAATAAATAAATTTAACATGCTTCACCTTTTAGTACAAGTATTCATCATGGCTTACAATGAAAATACATCATAAAACATAGGGTTTTTGTGGTGGGAAAAGTATAATACATATTATTGTGAAAATACAAATCTTATCTATATTTTCTTCCCTTCCTTCTCCTTTTCTATCCCTCATTTTGTTTATTACTCTTATAACCACTGCAGCAGCTTTTCCTGGGCTTATTCTTTCTAAAAAAAGAGCTGGTCATAAAACCATGTTTTCACTGAAACTGTAGGTATTAAGTTAATACTGGAAGTGTACACTGAGTGGATTAATGTGCTATATCACATGGAAGCTGGCAATAAAGTATGTGTACACCCAAAGAGCATGACTTTTTCACTAACGGAACTGAATTTTAACAGTGCTGCTTTTGCACTGTTGAATGGTGAATTTTTTAAAAGGAAGAACAGGAAAGAAACCTGGAAATAAATAAGTTAATAAATAAGTATTGCATTTTCAAAGATTAAATTGAAAAAAACAGTGTGTACTTGATGGGCAGCTGTGTTCAGACCTGACAGGCTGTGTTGAGAGATGTGCTATCTTCCTCCTCTGAGGATCCAACACATGACAGAGAGGCAGCTGAGACTTAGCAAGCCCACTGACTGTAACCCCATCCTTCTGATCCATGTGAGCAGGGGCAAGTCTTCAGCATATTGCAACTGATTGTGAAGCTCTGAATGTTGGGGCACCCTTGGTTATTTCTTCATTTCTTCCTTTTGAAGGTCATGGCCCAAGAAGAAGGATAAGAATATTGTTAATCGTGCATATACTGTTGGGAAAATTTTGGCTACTCAGGCCACAATCTGTGATTTCATGAGCAAGAACTTCAAGCAAGAAGTTTTCCCTCATAGCAATTGGGAAGAATATATTTGCTAGTAGTTTCATGAACCTATCAGGAGGGCTTCAAACGGACCCCTGTGGGGAAGGGAAAATGTACTTTAGAAGGCAGGAGGCCTTTCTGTACTACACAGTTATAGTGCTATTATTCCACTTTCAACATCCTATGGAATCCTGGAGTTTGCAGTTTAGGGAGGGGCATTTAGAATTCTCAGTCAGAGAACTCTTGGACCTCAGTAAACTACAAACCCCAGAATTCCACAGGAGGATGAAAGTGGAATAATAGCACTATAACAGTGTAGTGTGGAAAGGCCCAGGGAAATAACAAGTTCTGTGGACAATGGTATCAATGCTACATTAGAAGCTGAGATAGAGATATAGGAACCCTCCAATTGGCAAGAAAAAAACAATAAGGAAGAAACCGGAGGAAATGACCTGTAGTCACAGATGCTTCTGTGCTAATGCACAGAGCATGAAAAATAAGATGTGTGAATCCTTAACAAGCAAATATGATTTAATAGAGATAATAAGTCTCACAACTGGAATGTAGTAACTGAGATTTGTAACCTATTCAAAAGAAATAGACCAAATAGATATCCATGCTCCAAGTCATGGAAATCCTTACAGTTTTACAAAAATGTATATACACCTTTATATATTATGCTACTCCTCTATGACTTAGAGCATGAATGCCAGAATGAGAGCACCTGGGTAAAATTTCTGGGAGAAAACAAAACAAAACACTGACAGAACTGTGCAGGTAAGCTGTAGATCTTCAAGTTAGTCTGAAGACTTCGGTTCCTAGACCAATTTGCCAAACATGTTAAGAAGGAGAGATGAAAGAATGATGGAAAACAAATACTCTGATATCTGTTAGAAGGCAAACTTTGTCAAAAATGTACAGTTGAACAAATTCTCCACTTGCCTTTCTGACAATTTTGTTTTTGGAAACTAGAAGTGACAATGGTTGGTGCCTAACTTACTGGGCAGCAATGTTGCAGCCTGGGGAGCTCCGACAGCCATGTGGTCTCCTCCAGTTTCCTCCTTCCCAGCATGCTTCGAGGCTGGCTGCATTGGGGAATCTTCCCTGGCAGTCAATGAGTTTAAACCTGCAGCAAACCTGCTATTTTCTGCTATTTTCTGCTAGTAGTAGGACTGATAAGAGAATAGCAAAAACATTGAAAAATTCCTGTCAAAGTTTTTCTAAATGTGCCCATTAAAGATAATTTTCAAAAGAAACTAGAAAATATCACTAGATACATCAGTAAAGACACTTCGTTTCTACTCATGGCATTATTTTTGATAAATATAGTGCTTTAGAGAAGTATGTATTCACTAACTTTTTCACATTTTGTTGTATTGCAACCTAGATTTGACATGGTTACTACTGACATTGGCGCCGCTTAATATGCACGAGATTCTTAACACTGTGAATGTGAAAAATAGTTTTATTGGGGCACAAAAATTGAGTAAAAAACAAAACAAAAAACCCTGATACTTGTTGGTTGTGAAAATATTCACCCCTTGTGCTATGACATGCCTAAATAAGTTCTGAACCAATCCACTACCTTCAGGGTAGATGAATGAACTCTACCTGTCTGCAGTTCCAATGCCACATGATCTGAGAGTTAAACATAGCTATTTGTGTAAGGCCCTAGAGTTTGTTGGAGAGAATATCTACGCAAACAGCATCAGGAAGACCAAGGAGCTATCAAAACAAATATGGGAAAAAGCTATACAGAAACTTTACCCATCAGGGCTGGGTTATAAAAACAAAATAATAAACTGTGAACATCCCCTGGACCACAGTTAAATCCATTATTACAAAATACAAAAAATATAGGTCATTTGCAACTTTGGCAGGATGTCCTACAAAACTAGGCTGTCTTGTTTCAGGGACAAGTGATCAGAAAAATGCACTTAAGGCTACAGGAACTAGAAATGAAGAAGCCAAGCCTATACAGTGTCACACACTGGCTGGAAGTCTGCTTGCTGTCCTCTGGAGATCTCAACAGAGGATGGAAACATAACCAGCTGTTTCTCCAATCCACCCTTTGTTCTTTGCAGAGGGAGGAACAGAATGTCAGCCTTCACACTGAACAAAAAAGACATATGCATGTATAAGTTTGATTTATGCCTGTGTATGCCACTAACAAGATGCCAACCACACAGAATCTGTAAGATTGCATGGCTGACGCAGTCTAAGGTCTGAGCATGAAAAGCAGTCCAAGGAGGATCCAAATCCAGTTAGGGAGGCGCTGAAGAAAATAGTCCAAGGAGCAAGCCAAAGTTCAAGAAAGAAAGGAGTGTTACTTGATGCTGAACTGAGCTAGTGGATCTGTTATCCTGCAGCAAAGAGCCAGTAGTTTTGATTTATAGTTACCTGTAAATCAGCATGAGACACAGCGTGGTGTAGTGGTTTGAATGTTGGACTATGACCCTGGAGACCAGGGTTCGATTCCCTGCTCAGCCATGGAAACCCACTGGGTGCCACATGCTCTCAGATCTAGAAAACTCTGTGTTAGGTTTGCCTTGGTGGCACTATAAGTCAGAAATGACTTGAAGGCACATAACAACAACAACAAATCAGCATGGCTGGCCTAATTATCTTAGTGTTTCCTTTTTAAAGTATGCCCAGGTATTTCCTGCTCTTTTGTTGCTGCTGCTTTAGTTTCTTATTCCTGATCTTCAGGATTTATATGGGATGGTCCAGGCCTCTTTCTGGGGCAGGACTGCTAACCACTTCTAGTTCTGACTGGAGCCTGTTATCAAGGCTGTCTTCTTATCCTTCCTCTTTAGAGGAGGGCTTTTTAACATAGGAAATGCATGGACTTTTTGGAAAAGTGATTTAAAAAAAGCAATTGCTAAAACAAACTGATATCAAAGCGGTTTGGACTTTGCAGAAAGTCATGTGGGAGACACAGCAAATATGAGGACAAAGGTTCTCTGCTCTGAAGTGACTAAAACTGGACTTTTTGGCCTTGCTGCAAAATGCTTCATGTGGCACAAAGCCAATGGTGGTTACTTGCTGAAAACACAAATCACACAGTGAATCATGGTGCTGTCAGTATCATCCTGAGGAGCTGATTCTCCTTAGCAGGAACTGGCAAACTCATCAGGACTGAGGGCAAGATTCATACAACTATATACAGGGGAATTCTAGAAGAAATCTGTTTTTACTAAGCAAAGGATCTTGGGCTAGAGTGAAGGTTCACCACCCAACTTGACAATTACCCAAGACATGCAGGCAAAGTAACACTGGAGTGATTTACAACCAAGAACCTGAATATTTTAGAAGGGCCCAGACTTCAGTCTGGTTGAAAATATGGGGCAAGAGTTGGTTGCTGGCTAGCATCCTTTTAGTGACTTATGCAAGCAGAAGCCCATAGGTCATTTTCTTGCTTTTTGTCATTGTGAGATCAGAGTTCTCTACTGATTTCACCAAATTCCCCCTCCCAGACCCACCCTTGCCTGCTACAGCATCTCCCATGCCAGCTTACCAGCTGGTGGAAATTGGGGAGTGGTAGAAAATGTCTAGCTGTATTCCTACATGTTCTGGAGGATGCCTTATCACTGAGTCCAGCTACAGAAATATAGCTGGATGCTTCTCTAGAGCTCCCCTTTTGTTCACCAGCTGCTACACTGATATGGAGATGAGGCTGTAGCAGCTAAAAGGTGAGTTGGGGAGGTGTGGAACTTTACTATTCCCAAACCAGGATCTTGGCCTCTGTTTACTGATAGTTCTCACCTGATAGAACTGCACCAATCTTGTTAGATGGATATGATGAAAGTGCAGCCTCCAGGTGCACAAAAGACAAAACAGAGAGAGACTTACACAAGAGAAATCACATTTATAATAGTGACCACAGTTGCTTCTATCAGGTACTCACTTGGGGAAGGGGAAGGAATATGATCAATATGTTCCAGGGGTTTTTTTGTTTGTTTGTTTTGTTTACTTTGCTTTTATGTCACAATAGAAATATTTAGCACCTTCATAATGCTGAATATCTTGTGTGCTTCAAGTGATAAGGATGATAATTAAATCCATCTCACCTCCAGGTTGCAATTAAACAAAATGTGGAAAAGAAAAAGGGGCAGGGCTTGAATCCTTTTGTGAGGCGCTGTAACTCGGTTGTGTCTTCATCGTTAAATAAATGACATGTTATGGGTAAGCAATGTTCCTTGTAACTTGTTGCTTCCAGGTTCTGCATCTAGGAGCATTCATCCCACTGCAAGTTTCCCCACTTTCACTCTATGTCATTTGCTGCTGGTGGTTGAGGCTGTGTCATATAATAGCTGAAATCCAGGTAGGGATATATGCATACATAAGTCACATTATACCCACAGGTTATTAGTTAAGCCTGAAATCTCACTTTGTGGGGAAGTCTAAATTTCTTTCTTTTTCTAGTGTTTATTCATGTATATAGTTTTTACTTGTTGCTACTTCATTTTTTATAATCTGTTTTTTTAAACCTTTTTGTACAATATGTTTCTCTTTACCATTTTGCCCTATTGTATTTTTTGTTTTTCTCTTGTTCTTTCTTTTCTTTCTTGTAAATATTTTACATGGATAAAAAGATAAATAAAAATACACACAAGCCCACAAAGTCACCGTTGTGCAATGAATGTATTCTCTTGGTAATAGCAGACGTGGAGTTGTGCAGATGGCATGTTCTGCTGTACCTTGTTTTTGCACGTTGGAATTGTGCGTTGCATGTTGCAGCTGCACATCACACATTGTGCACTGCAGTTTCACTTCATATGCTGTGCATTGTGATTATGCATTTTATATTGCACATTGCAGCTGTGCTCTCACAAGAGTAAGCTTTGTTGTCCAGTGGAGAGTCCAAATTAGCAAAGCAACGTGAGCAAGAAGTTAAGGCAAGGTTTATTTTTGCAGTAGAAATAGGTGTACATTTTGTGGAGGTCCAAAATCAGATAAAACACATTTCTCATAATCCATCTTATACACAAAACAGTGTGTTTCCTTATGTAAACATTCAGAAAACCATTAACACAGTTCGAAGCACATCCTTTCTGTCTGGTATCTGTTGAAATTAAACTGTCCCTAAAACATTAAACTGTCTCAATCTGTTTATCATTTTCAGCTAGCATGTGATAATTCAACAGGAACTTAGGTGTTTGCTTTCTTTAGAGAGTCTGTTACCTTAAACAAGGAAGGTAATTAGCAGCTGCATATCAAGGAGGGTGCTCCCTTTCCTCATCTACATATTAAAACACAAGAAGAAATATAGGACATCCAATTGAGTTGGATACATGGGTGAGGGCATGGATGACAGATGTAAAATTTACACCAAGTTTGAATTTAAGAGATTTTTTTTATAAAATGTTATATAGATGGTACATGATGCCTGTAAAACTGAAAAAAATAACAGGAAATGGGAATGGAAAATGTTGGAAATGTGATGAGAAAGAGGGATCTTTATTTCATATGTGGTGGACCTGCAAAATAGCAAAAAAGTTTTGGAAAGAAATACATGATGAAATTCAAAAAAATATATGGTTTTAACTTTGAAATGAAGCCAGAACTTTATTTGCTGAATATGTTAGGGCAACAAAGAGAAATAAGATCTCATCAAAAGACTTTGTTATATATAATAACTGCAGCAAGATTGACTTATGCTCAACATTGGAAAGAAGGAAAATATATTGATATAAGAGAATGGAAATTCAAAGTCCTGGATATGGTAGTGATAGAAAAGCTAACTTTTTCACTTAAAAATAAGCCAATCCAGGGCTTTGAAAAAGAATGGCGAGAGGTATTGCATTGGATAAAAGAATGAAATAGGGGAAAAGAAAGAAGGCTGTGAGAAAGGAGGAAGACAAAATGAGGTAAGAAAAGATAAAATATAAATAGTTAAATATAAGCTACAAGTAATAGTTTACGATTGTTGTAAAATAGAGATAATGTAGGGAACTGAATGTTTATGTGGAATGGAATGTTAAACTCAGATTCAACTGGGAAAATTGATGTCTGGAAGCAGGGATGGTTTTTTTTAATTGTTTTTTCATTGAAAACTTTAATAAAAATTAATTAAAAAAACACAAGAAGGAGATAAAGCTCATAATCTAGCCTATATGACCCACTTGCTTCTAGGGAATGGACATCTCAAGACTTCTGAGTTCAAACTGGAAAAGGGGAATTTCTAGCTTTGAAATCACATGTTCTGCATTGCTCATTGCTCAATGGCACCTAATCACTGACATGTGTTGCTCAGTGTTGCAATTCTGCCTGGGATTTCCAGAGTGCTTCTATAGCATATTCTGTGTGTGGACATTTATGCTGTGCTGAGGGGATGATGGATTCCAGCCAATGTGCAGCACAACATACTGATGAGTATGTACTCATGTTTCTCTCATGCTCTGTACACAAGGAACACACTTTCTGTCTGCAGTTTCCTGGTGTCACTTAACATGGTGAAAGACAAATATGTGAAAGACCAAATGAAATGACATAACCTATTTCATGGAGCTGAATAAAATTATGTCACTGAGCAATAATACACAAACAGCTTCCCTTAGCTAGAGACAGAGTGAGGAGGCACAGCTGACAAAACACATTGTCAACACTACTGATAAGAAATCCCAGGGCAGGATGTGCCGCATGAAGATGTGCAAAAACATCAGGAACCACAAAGCTTTAGAGGAAACAAAACAGGAAGCATGTCCCAAATAATCAGAGAGCAGGCCCTAGACAGGTTATGCTGCTGAGTCAGGAAAGAAAGGACTTATCTCTTCAGGGTGGGATGTTAAATGTGAACATTTGTGACAAAATCCTGCCAAAGATGGGCCACGGGAAATTCACACTGACACTTCTGTCTTTCCATGCTTTGTCATATAAGCAAGAGTAGGAAAGGCTGTGTGAAGATTTTGCACCACACAAACATATGTTCTATACCAGAGACAAAGCAGAGAAGCAGGCCTTTTAGTTTCACTGCCCCAAGTATTTCCCTTCCTCTATACCTACAAAATCTTCTTTGCTAATTGGAAGGAAGAGGACAGAGAGAATGAGAAGATTGCTTATCTAATTATTTTGTTCATTGAGTAAAAATATTGAGATATACCATCTTTTAACTCTCAAAAGGGCTTCTAAGGAACTTTAAGAGCCTAAGCATATTGTTTAACAGTGATGTAGACTTGAGTTGATAGACTCGGACTTAAGTCGCTTCAGTGACTCGACTCGGATTTGACTTAGCCTTAAATGATGCACTGACTTGACTCAAGACTTGTATATTTTTAATGACTAACTTGATGCCCTTGGTCTTGTAACATGACACATTCATCCAGAAACCTTATGACTTTGAACAATGCTTCCATCTTTTTTTGCCTACTGGTCACATGAGGATCTGTCTCCGGTCCAAAGTGTGGATACATTTCTCAGAGGGGAACAGCAAACGGGCTAGGCAATGGGCTTGAGACAGGACTGAGGTCTGCTCAGCAGCCTGTCCCCACTGCATATCGGTGGAGCCTTCGAAAACTTTTCCTAAGAGCAGAAGACAAGACCTGCTCCCGGAGTGCAGGGTGCATTTCTCAGGGGGGAACAGCAAATGTGTTAGGCAACAAGCTTGAGGATGAAGGATCCTTCCTTCTAAATCTTTTGAATCTTCAGTAATGGGGAATAAGATAGGATCCTATTTCCCACTTCCAAAGCTACAGACGGCAAAATGTAGAGAGTCGACTCTGCTTAAATTGTTAAAAGAACAGGTTGCTTACCTGTAACTGTGGTTCTTCGAGTGGTCATCTGTGCCATCATACACTAGGAGCTTTAGCGCCTGCGCGGTAGCTTTTCGGAAACTTCTAGAGCTTTTTCGCTTGGCGGGAACCCCTCCCCCACGCCGGTACTGCGCATGCTCCTCCCGCCGAGCAACGGTCTCTCCTCAGTTCTGTCGTCCGCCGTAGAACCTACAGGGACCTGAGAAAGAGGGGAGGAAGGGCGGGTGTGTATGATGGCACAGATGACCACTCGAGGAACCACAGTTACAGGTAAGCAACCTGTTCTTTTTCCCGTGGTCTCTGTGCCTTCATACACTAGGAGCTGTGTAGCTTACCGGTCGGACGGCGGGTCAGGTCCTACAGCACGGAAGCCAACACCTCACGTCCAAACCGGGCATCTCTGCGCGACCGGCAGTCGAGCCTGTAGTGGCGCACGAAGGTCGATGGTTGGGACCAGGTCGCCACACGGCAGAGTTCATGCAGGTCAACTCCTCGCAGGAGGGCCGCAGAAGTAGCCACCGCTCTGGTGGAGTGGGCTCGAAGCAGGACTGGCGGAGGCTTCCTCGCGAGCTCATACGCCAGTTGAATAGTCCGTACCACCCACTTGGAGAAGCGCTGGGTGGACACTTTAAGGCCCTTCCGACGTCGCCCATAGCAAACGAAGAGATGCGGCGTTTTCGGAAGGAAGCAGTCCTGTCCATGTAGAAGGCCACGGCCCGACGCACGTCCAGGGAGTGGAGGGACCGCTCCAACGGTGTCGTCGGGTTCGGGAAGAAGGCAGGCAGGATGATGTCCTGGTTGAGATGGAAACTGGACACCACCTTTGGCAGGAACGAGATGTCAGGTCTCAGGACCACCTTGTCTCTGTGGAAGACCGTGAAGGGCTCATCGGATCGAAGAGCTGTGATCTCACCCGCTCGCCTCGCTGAGGTCACCGCTACCAGGAAGGCAGTTTTCATGGTCAGGAGCCTGTCATCCGAGGTCGCCATCGGCTCGAAGGGTGGCTTTGCAGCTGCGAGAGCACCAGCGAGAGGGACCACGGCGGTACGGCGGCGATACCGGCGGGTGAGATGATGAAGTCCTTTCAGGAACCGCTTAACGGTATCGTTCCTGAAGAAGGCCGAGGCAGCCGACCGTGGCGGTTGGTATGCCACGATCGCGGAGAGATACACCTTCAGGGATGGAAACGCCAGCCCCTGTTGCCGGAGGGGCAGGAGGAAATGCAGGACGGTAGAGAGCCCCGCGGGCGATACCGGCTCACTCCTCTCGTTAGCGAAGGTCAGGAAGCGCCGCCACTTGTATTGATAGTTGCGACGGGTGGATTCCTTCCTGGCCGCGACGAGGACGGTACCGAGCACGGGATCGTCTAGTGCGATATCCTCCAGGCATGGAGGGCCAGGTGTGGCGGGCCGGATGGAGGACTCGACCGCCGGAGTGGGAGAGCAGGTCTGGTGTCGGTGGCAACCGGAGCAGGTCGTCTCGTGCGGCTTGTAGCAGGGGTGCGAACCAATGTTGCCTCGGCCAGTACGGGGCTACCAGGATCGCGTCGGCTCGGTCGGCGAGGATCCTCGATATCGTCCGGCCGAGCAGCGGGAAGGGCGGGAACGCGTAGAGGAGTTCCCCGGTCCACGGAAACTGGAAAGCGTCCCCGATGGAGGCACGATCGTGGCCCGCTCTGGAACAGAATCGGCGACACTTCGCGTTTTCCCTGGTCGCGAAGAGGTCGATCGATGGTTCGCCCCAGCGGTCCCGAATAGTCTGAACGCCTCTCCGGAGAGAGACCATTCGTGATGGGATGAGGTGTCCCTGCTGAGGGCGTCTGCCGTGGTGTTCTCCTGCCCGGCCAGGTGAACTGCCACGGGTTGCGTATGCAGGCGAATGCACCATTCCCACAAGTCGAGTGCAATGTTGAGCAGGGTTGTGGAGTGAGTCCCTCCTTGTCTGTTGATGTAACAGACGGCGGTGGTATTGTCCGTCAGAACCAGGACCGTCCGCCCCGCTACGACGTGGCGGAACGCCCGTAGCGCTTTCAAGACGGCGAGCAGCTCCAGCGCGTTGATATGGAGAGCGGTCTCGTCGTCGGTACATCTGTCGCGGACTCTGAGTTCGCCGCAGTGGGCACCCCATCCATAGAGGGAGGCGTCGGTCGTTACCGTCACCTTCGGTGTCGGCTGTTGGAAAGGCATCCCTGACATGAGATTGCGTCGCGACTGCCACCATCGGAGGGATGAGCGGACGTCTTCCGGCAGCTGCAGTCGGAGTGTCTGTTCGTCTCGCAGGGGTCAAATTTCCGGACGAACCAGTGTTGAAGAGGTCTCGCTCTCAGCCTGGCGAGGAATGTCACAGCGGTCGTCGCAGCCATGTAGCCCAAGAGCTGCTGGACGCTTCTCGCAGATAACGTCGGGGCCGTACGAGCGTGAGCGGCGGCCCGGATCAGGGGTTTGGGCTCGAACTCTGGTAGGTACGCCCTGGCGGAGGTCGAGTCGAGCGTCGCCCCGATGAAGTCCAAGATCCTCGCCGGCTCGAGGTGGGACTTCTTCGGATTCACCCGTAGACCAAGGCGGGTCAGGAGTGACAACGTCATGTGGACGTCGTGGTAAAGTCTCTGTTTGCAGGACGCCACCAACAGCCAATCGTCGAGGTAAGGGAAGACAGAAGCACCCTTCGTCCGCAGGAAGGATACCCCCGGGGCCATGCACTTGGTGAAGACCCTTGGGGCAGTCGAGAGTCCGAACGGCAGCACCTTGTACTGGTAACAGGTGTCGTCGACCGCGAAGCGGAGGTACCGTCTGTGCTGCGGGCGAATGGCGATATGGAAGTATGCGTCTCGGAGATCGATGGAGGCGAACCAGTCCCCTCGATGTAGGAAGGGCAGGATCGACGGTATCGTGACCATCTTGAACCTTTTGGGGCGGATGTAGTAGTTCACCCCCCTAGGTCTAGGATCGGCCGAGGGTACCGTCGGCTTTCGGTACTGTGAAGTACCTGGAGAAGAAGCCGGTGGTCTTGGCTTCTTGCGGGAGCTGCTCGATCGCCCCTTTCTGGAGGAGGGACTGGATCTCTTCCAGGAGGGCCGGACTCGACGGCGTGGAATAGTAAGCGCCTCGAGGAGGAGTATCGAGAAACTCGATGGCGTAGCCAAGACGGACGATGGAAAGCACCCAAGAGTCCGTAGTGACACATTGCCACTCCGCGAGATGTCGAGCCAGAGTCGGTCGGTCTCCGAGCGCTGATGGTAGGCTGAAGAGTGGGTATTGGTAGGTCCTGCCAGGCACGTCAAAACCGAGACTTTGTCTCGGAGGAGGACTCTTGGACGAAGCCGGGCGTCGTCTTATCGTGCGTCTGGCCGATGAGCCGGAGGATGGTCTCGACTGTCCAGACTGGGCCGAACGCTGGAACGACGAGGTGGAAGATCGTCGCCAGGATGGGCGGAAGGTGGAGGTCCTGCGGGCTTGCGTGGCCGGCTGTAGCCCGATCTTCTTGGCGGTCAGCCTCGCCTTCACGAGATTGTCCAAAGCTTCGTCGGTGGACGAATTGAATAGGCCCTCACCGTCGAAGGGGAGATCTTCAATCCTCCTTCTGGTGTCCTCCTGGATGTCGGCCGGCCGCAGCCAAGCATGGCGGCGCAGGCCGATGGATCCCGCCATGACCCGCGTGCCTGGAGGAGGCCATCTGCTCTGAGCGATGGAGATGGCCTCGTTGAAGATCACGGAGGAGGCTTGGCGGATGTCCTCCGGTACCGCCTCCATCGCCGGTTGCAGGCGATCGAGCACTTTTTTCAGGTATGCCGCGAGGCAAGCCTGAGTGTTGGACAGCCTGATCTGCAAGGAGGCGGCGGAATAGAACCTTCTTGCATAGGCGTCCAACTTCCTGCCCTCTTTTTCCGGCGGGGTGGTGTGTTGCCTGCCGGAGCCTTTCGTCTGTGCCGACTCGACCACCACAGAGTTCGGTGCAGGGTGATTAAAGAGATAACCGGCGTTATCCTTCTGCACCCTGTAGAGGTGTTCCAGCCGCTGCGGTATCGGCTGAGCCGAGGCCGGCCTATCCCAGGCGGCCTTCACCAGTCTGGATACCCGGGGCAGGAGGGTAGCGGGGCCGTGGCAGGTTGCTTCCCTTCAAAGACGGAGAAGACTGGGTCGTCGTCCTCCGGCTCCGCATCGGCGATCTTCAGGCCGAGGGTAGTAGCCATGCGGAGCAGCATCGCAGAGAACTGGTGGACGTCCTCTGGAGCAGAATCTGGGATCGGGTCCTCGAATCCCAGCGGAGGAGACTCCTGGGAGGCCGCCTCAGACACCTCTGATTCCGCACTCGAGTCGTACGACTCTGAGGTCGGTGAGTCCTTCCGGGTCGCTTTCCGGCTCCTTCGCAGTCGCCACAGGTGTTGCCTTCCTAGGCTTCTCTGCAGCCGGGGCGGTAGTAGTAGCAGCGTCCCGCTTGGGCTGGCTGACCACTGACTTCACCTTCTTAGTGGTGACCGGGGTAGTCTGGCAGGCTGACGTCGTTGTAGCCCGCTCAGTCACCACCGACTCCGTAGGGCGCGTCGCCGTTGCCGTGACCCTAGGAGGTGGTGATATCGCCCGATACCGGGGTGAAGGCTCCCTCGCCCTATGATATCGGGGAGAGGGAGAGCGGCTGAAGGAGCGGCGGTCCAACGGAGATCGGCTTCGGTGTCGACGGTACCGAGCCTCGTCCCCTCTAGGCGAGCGCAATTCGCGCTGTCGACGAGGTGACCGGGACCTCTGGAAGGTCTCCCAGCGACTCGGGCCACGATGGTACCGATCCCCGGGACGATGGCGAATGTGACCGATAAGAGGCCGGGCGCTCTCTCCATTCAGATTCCCTCGCGTACCTGGCCACGTAGGACGCCGAGGTGTATCTGGAGGCAGACGAGCGAGGTTGTTCCTCTCTTGTCTCCCTAGGAGGCGGCGAGGCCACCGGACGCTCGGAAGAGCGGGACCAGGACCGGAAGGAGGTCGAACGCCGCTCCGGAGAAGCAGAGGGCTCTCTCTGCTGCAGGTCGGCCGACCTGCGACGGCTAGGAGGGCGGTGGCGTTCCTCCACCAGGGTTGGAGGGTCTGCCACAGGCGAGTCCGGGCGCTGTTGGGGAACGTCCTCGATCTCATCCTCCGAGAGATCGACGGACTCGCCTCGCCCTTTGGAAGGCTGCTGAGTAGGAGGAGGAGTAGGAGGTTGAACGTCCCCAGCCGGGGAGCGCTTCTTCTCCTTCTTCTTCTTCTCCTTCTCCTTGCCCTTGCCTCCGTCCGGAGCAGGGCGCTTTTTAGCAGGCGTCTCCGTCAGGGGAGCCTCAGCCTTCCTCGCCGTCGAGGATCCTTTCGCTGACTTGGCAGCCGCCGACAGCTTCGGGATCCTCGGTAACACCGAGATCAGCGTTTTCGCCGGTACCGAGCCCGATACCGACGAGGTGGACGGAACGGCAGCCGCCGATACCGTCGATGGCGTGGTCGTCTTCTTGGGCCATCTTGGAAGTGGAGGTCTCGTCTATCGCCCGCAGAGACTGTTCCCAACAATAAGACTTAAGTCTCGCGGACCGGTTGGAGAGTTTGGGGAGTAAAATCCCGGCAAATTGGGCAAGTCCGAATGTTGTGGGACTCACCCAAACAGAAAGACACTCCTTGTGGCTGTCGTTGAGGGCAACTTTGCGCCCGCAGGACACGCACTCTTTGAACAGCGCGGACATAAGACGAAGAACGCCAAACTGCGAAAATCCGAAAAGACCAAAAACCGAAGGGGGAGTCCGAAAGAGAGGTCAGAGACAGTCCAAAAGTCCGTAAAACCGTGAAAACAGCAAGCCAAGCACAAAAGTGAGAGGAACAAACCAAAGAACCTTCCGTACGCGACGGCGGACGAGAAAGAACTGAGGAGAGACCGTTGCTCGGGGGGAGGAGCATGCGCAGTACCGGCGTGGGGGAGGGGTTCCTGCCAAGCGAACAAGCTCTAGAAGTTTCCAACGCTACCGCGCAGGCGCTAAAGCTCCTAGTGTATGAAGGCACAGAGACCACGAAGAAGAACTGAATTTATTTCTCTCTATCTAATAATTCTGGAATTTTGGTTGGAGTATAAAGTTGGCTCTCAGACATGAGACTTGACTTGAAAGTATATTCAAGGACTTGAGACTTGACTTGAGACTTGGAGTAAAAGGCTTAAAGACATCACTGCTGTTTAATACTAGAAAAAGCCAGGAGTAATAATAAATTAATGACAATTCATATTGTTCAAAAAGCATGAAAAATTGGCAGAATAAAAATGCCTTGGGCACCTGTCTAAAGATTTCAGGCAAAGGTAGATGAACTTACCTTGGGAGTGGGTTTTGCAATTGTGGTGTGGCCACTGAAAAAGCCTTGTCGCATTTTGCTGCTGCCAGTGGAACACAAGGCAGGGATTCACATTTTGATTTATGTATTTAAAAGATTTATATGCTGCTTTATGAGTAGAGTCTTCCATGATGGCATGGCAAGGTAAAGCTGTCCTTTATTGACAGGTTCTTGTGAGATTACTTGGTCTGTCAGACAGCTTGGTCTCAACCCTTTTAGAGTTTAAAGGCAGACAAATACATGCTAGATTTTTCCAGTCACCATAGTTTTAGTAAAAAGGTAACAGCTGGAAATGGAAAAGGATTTCCTTTTAAAAATTAGCACTGAAACATAATGCTGTAAGTTTTTTCCCTTTAAATTATCATTATAGGGCAAACTACAATATGCTTATAATACAAGAAACTACCTTATACTGAGATCATTGGCCCATCTGTTGTCACACTGACCAACAACATCCATCAGTGATTTCAAACATAAGACATTCCCAGTGCTACCTAGAGATGCCAGAGAATGAACCTATGGATTCTGACATGCAAAATAAGTGATCTGCCACTAGGCTGAGCTCCTTCTTTTCCCCATGTTTTTAAGGATGCTTTTATATGTAGCTCTTTTGGACATAGAGAAGGTGATACATACAAAGCACTAGAAAGCCAATTACCATTTCTATGGCTATGATTGATTCTGTAGTCTCTTTGAACAACTGTTGAACAGCAACCTGGTATTTATCACTTTGCATACCACACTAAATGATAGATATGTACAAAAAACATATCTGAAAATGCTAGAGAAGAGAGTTCTTGCATGGATATGTTTGTTTTATGAATAGGGGAAAAAAGGAGCATTTAAAGTCAGAAATTCAATAACCTGCGTCCTTATTAGACTTTGTTAAGAAAACTAATGCAAATAATTCTCTTTCTAATTAAACTTTGGAGTAATTCTCTTGGTAATTAAATGTCCAGGTGTTTCTCCATTATAAGTGAAATAACGAATGGTTTCCAGTTTCCTTTAAAATTTGTATTTTAATTTTATCATAATAGTGACCCCTAGTGTATAGTTTGCAGTGTGTATGCCATGTAATTCATTGTCCAAGATGACAAGGAATTTTGTAGTTTCAGGAGAAAGCTGAAGATCCTGAGAGTAGCACAGTTATGTGTTCTGAATTTTAACAAGAGCAAACAAACAAGCAAAGAAACACAAGCTCCAAACAAACACACAAAGCAAACAAAACTAGCAACCCCTCCCCATTGATTTTGCTAGGGTTTCTGTTCATTTCTATGTTTTTGGTGGAAACCAGAGATGTTAACATACCTGCATATATCATCATACAACTGATAGAATAGAGCTTGCCAGGAATTCCTTTGCTTTGCTTCAGGCATAGCTCTTTTCTCGTTAGTTTCAAAAGTGCTAGAAGATCCCTTTGCCTACTGATCCAGAGTAACACATCTATATCTTTGTTTTCTTCATAACTATGATGCTGGGACATACTGAGAGGTTGTCTATATAAGTAGTAGTAGTATGTTTTTAAATCATTTCTGACTAAGGCAAACCTGTTGGGGGATTTTCTGAGGCTGAGAATGTGTGATGCACCCAAGGTCACCCAGTGGTTTTCCATGGCCAAGTGGGAAATCAAACCCTCGTTTCCAGGGTCATAGTCCAATGTTCAAACCCCTGCAGCATACTGGCTCTTGTCTAAGGCCATTTCTGTCCTACACTGCTATTATTCCACTTTCAACATCCTGTGGGATTCTGGGGTTTGTAGTTTACTGAGGCCAAAGAGCTCTCTGTTTGAGAATTCTAAATTCCTCTCCCTAAACTGCAAACCCCAGTATTTCATAGAATGTTGAAAGTGGAATAATAGCACTATAATAGTGTAGTGTGGAAATGGCCTAAATAAGTACCTTATCTAAACTCTGATTATCTTAAATTTCATCAGCCTACACCATCTCAGAAGGAGGGCTGGGCATAATCTTATATCCTTACCCATGGCCTCTCTGGTCTGACCATTTGGACATAGAAAAGATGCTGTATCTACCATTTTCATCTACAATGATAGCTGCCAACTGAATAGTGAAAAGGTGGCTTTGCACTGGGGAGGCTGCATGAACACATTTCAGGTTGCAGGATTATATTAGCAGTCCCCCCTGCCAGTAGGTTGATTCTCAGATCTTTGTCTTGAGAAACCTCTCACCTAGGAACTCTAAAAGCAGCTTTCAGTTTAGTCCTCTTGTGCTATAGAGGTCTATGATAAGGAAAACACTCTAGGAAAGAATCTGGTAAGGGTTTCGTGATGTCATCTCAATATGCCTGCCATTGCAGGTGTCTTACGTGTATGTATAACTAATGTGGAAGCAGAGTTTGGAAATGTTGGCTGGAGAATTGTGGAAGTTGCAATCTGAAATTGTAACTTCCCCTAACTCTGTGGCCATTTCTGCACCACACTGTTATAGTTCAAGTACATTCAACATCCTGTGGAATTCTGGAGTTTGTAGTTTAAGGAGGCCAAAGAGCTCTCTGGCTGAGAATTCTAAAGGCCCCTCCCTAAAATGCAAACCCCAGGATTCCACAGGTTATTGAAAGTGGAATAATAGCAATATAACAGTGTAGTGTGGAAATGGCCTGATTGTGGGTTTGCTTCATGCTAGTTTTCCCACCCCCATGAATGGCTGATATGCTTGGTTCTTTCTAATCATTGCCATGCATGCATGCATGCATGCATGTGTAATATAGAGACATCACTGCATGTAGATTGTTGAATTCCATGGCCTAAATACTGTTTTTACTCCTGACTAGCGTAGACCATTACATCAATGGGATTTACTTATGTGTTGACTCAGCATTCAACAATTGACTCAATGGGTCTATTCTAGTTGAGATTAACCAATAGGATTCCAGCCCATATATGTCTAAGTGGGGAACTGGGGGCTGCTCATCAGCGAGTGACATTATGATGAATGGCGACTCAGCTCCTGAGGAAGTCGCTACATTAGCTTCTGTTTCATTAGTGATTCTCACGCATTGTGTTTTGCTTCTGTGGGAAGAGAGGATCACAATGTATAACCCTATTGTTAGCCCTAGTGCAGTGGCCTGCACAATCCTCTTCAGAGTGGAAAACCATTCAATATGACTGTTGAAGAGTTCCAAAGGCAGATTAGCTTCATCATTATTATTCTGCATATTCAGAATCGATAGGCATCGTTACCCAAATTATGTGTCTTTAAAAAGGCATTTCATATCAGGGCAAATTTGAAAAGAACATTTAAATGGAAAGCAATTTTCTCTCTTTACAGTCTTCTGTATTCCCTTAAGTGACATTGAAGTAAAACCCTTCATTCTGCTCTACACTAATTTTCTTTTTTCCCCTCTTCCAATCCAACTGTGAAATCATAAAACTTAGTGTTTATGCCAATGATTTGTCACCATGGAGACACTCATGATGTCATGCATTTATTCTCAAGATATGGCTTCCCTTGCTGCAAAACAAACCAGAATAGATATGCTTGGAATGAGGCCTTTGTGAATCAGAAATGGCTAGTGAAGCGTTTTGCTCTTAGCCCTTTTGTTTGCCATGAATAACTTGAACTTTGATATGGACGGCAAGACCAGCCCTAATGCCTTTTGGATGACTTTGAATATACGTAATTAGTGCATGTCAGCTATTTCTCACTCTTAACTCTCGTCTATAGATTTTGATCTGCATCTCACTTAATAATATATTATTATGTTTTTTGGCAGCCACATTGCCATCTATTTACATAATTTCACTCAGTCATTATTATGCAAATGTTATCACTTCCTCCAAACAGCAGTTTAGGATGTAGCTAGAAAGGCTCTGAAACTGCTACTGAACCCAGTTTGTACTGAGATGTCATTCAAAGCCCGTGCTTTCTGGGCAACATTTACCTGGCTTCATTTAAGTCACTACAAAATCTTAGAATTCCGTTTTTGGGGAAAACCAAAATGCTATGTTTTTCTGTATTGAATATCTTTTCTTGTTGCCACTTTAATAGAAAGTAAAATAAGCAACACAAAAAGCTATTTCAAATAACATGACTGCTTCATGTAAATATGAAGGTATGAAAGAAAAAAAAAGGTTTTTTTTTAAAAAATATGTGATTGGTATGATAGGCATCATAAAGCAAGGACAGTCATTTTTTCATTATCAAACATCAAATAGCAGAATAAATCAGACACATGTGCCAGTGGATTCCCAATTGCTTACCCGTTCGCTCCCTGGCTGAGCCAAAGTCACCCATGTATTATAAAGCTAACACAGACTTCAGGCAAAAATGGTTTGTGACATATATTATATTTGCATCTTGGCCTTCCGGCTCCGATCAAGTGTAGATAATCTATTACATCCCACTGACACACTAAACTAGATTTCCACTGTGCATTTGTCCTGGATTTAAAAGGTGTGAAGCTATCCTTTGTTAGTTTGCAACTGTAATATAATGCAGTCTCTTCTAACTACTCTTTTAAACTGTTGTAATGTTTATTAATTACTGATTTTAATGTTTTTATAGTGTAATTTATTTTTAGTGATGATTTTAATGGTTTACTGTTTGACTTCTTTTTAACAATCATTTTAATAGTTTCATAATTAAATTTGTTTTATTGATGCTAGCCACCGTAAGTGCCATTTTTTTTTTAAGAAGGCAGGATAACAATTAACTAACTGACCAATGTAGTTGTACCTTGATCGTTGGAACAAAGTAATGAATTACAAAGCAACTTATAACAATTTAATTCCAAGCTCTTCCTAAGCTCTGTCTCCCACTTAGTGGATAAGCAGGAAGGACTGAAGAGCCTTGTGTCAGATTGGCCTATCACAGTCAAGAAGACACTGCTGAGCATACCAGCCATCCAGTTGGTAAACACAGTTCATAAATTACCTCCTATAACTGAATACTTGTTTTCTACTTAAGTATATCTAGAGATAAGTTTGTGGCAGAGCTGGTTCAAGACATATTGATATGTGAAGTAGAAGATACAAATTATACCCTCCTGTACGCTGTGCATCTATCTGCCTAGTTACTAGATTCCATCATGTCCCATTTTTTTTAGTGGAAAATTTTTTATTAGCTTTTTTTAAATAGTGGAAACCATTTATTTACCAGGAAGGATGATGCCATCATATTTCTGCTGAAACCAGTGCATAGCTTCCGCCTTGCTGATTCTGTGCCTGGCCCCAGTGCTCCATGTCTCATTTTTTTAACCATTTATTATTCATTCATCTTTGGTTTAATGATACAGCCATTAAACTCTCCCCCTACTTCACCCCATCATTACACTTCATTCCTTTTTGGGAGTGTAATCTTTTTATTAACTTCTCTTCTTTGCCCTTGAGGAATGCCTAGTCCTTTTTAGTCTTCTTGTTTAAATCTGCTGACAGATTTAAGCTTAGAGGTTATTCTATAACTTCAGAGACAATTTGTTTAATTTCGGGTTTTTCTGAGCCTTTTATGTTTCTACATTTTTCCCTTCAAACTTTTCCTGCCTTGTTTGTCTCCTTTGAATTATTGTGTTTCCAAAATAAATGCAGCATTATTGCTGAGGCCCTCAGCAGGCAAATACAAAAACAGAATGACTTCCTTGAATAATATTCCTATTTGTACAGGCAGCTTTGTACCTTGGTGGATGATATGACAGTGACATGCTGAACGGGATTTTTGTTTGAAAAACCCTCAGACTAACATCACCCCCACAGTATATCTCTATGTGTCTATCTTGTTACCTCAAAACATGGGTGACTTGGGGCTCCATCCGTGATGCCAGGACCTCCACATGACAGAGGAGACTTTAGCTCAAAATTAGGAGGCCTGCAAGAGGGGAATAACTTAACGAGATTCTTCCACCAATGTTAATGGGGTCAGGCAGGAAAGTACCAGCCAGAGATTCAAAAGTAAACTAAAAATGTGTTTTATTGAGAGGATATCACTCACACATGCATACAAGATACATGCACACAAGAGCTAACCAACGGATAAAGGGAGGAAAAATTATGGATAGCAAGGCTGAGGTTTTTTGGTTATAGTTACCATTCCAGAAGAGCGGTGAAGAAATAGTAGAGTAGCTTAGACTTGTGTGTCCAAGGGCAGACCAAATCAGGATTCAGAGAGTGGTGTCCAACTTTACAGGTGCTGCACTGGACTGCTCAAAACAAAGGCAGTTTCTCTCCCTGAAGGAGTGTAAGTTCATTGCTTTCTGGCAGATTGGACAAAAGGGGTCTGGAATGAACTGATTGTTTCAATCTCTTGGTTGGGTAATGTGAATGGTCAAAGTTTCAGTAGGAAATGCACACAGCAGGGGTGCTTGTCTGCTGCATCTGGACGTGATTATTGTTTTCATTGAGAGGATTAGCTTAGATCCCTTAAGTCAGGCTTTCCTGGCTAATTCTCAGTGAATTTATGACCTGGCCATGCTGAGGTTACCTTTGACTTGTTTTCCAGCCAGTTTCCCTTCTCCATATGGCTTTTCAGCCATAAGTGTGTATAATTTATATTTTATGTCTATCAAACGTATCTGCCAATTAATTTTTTTTGCCAATTAAATCATATCAAACCATGGGGGTATACAGCATGGTAACAATGTAGCCGCAATTTACAAATAGTTCACACTTTTTTAAAAAAAATATCCAAGCATAATGTTATTGATTTTTGTTCTTCACATTTATCATGATAGGTTTAAATTCTGAGAAAATGAATAGGTCAAAAATAGGATACAGGTTTTGACCTTCTTTCCATTAATTTTACAAACATTTTCGGCTTTGAGTCTCAGGCATGCTTATACCAGCTAACAAGTCGAGCTGAACTTTGTGGAACTTCTTTCTGGATAGACGTACTTAGGATTGTGCTATTAGTAAGATCTCACTGTTTTCATTGACTAACTCAAGCAGCTACATAAGCATTACCAGTGCTGTAAGAATATTAAAACTGCACTCACTTGCCAGTAGAAAGATACCACCAACGGCAGCAAGAATAAAACAGAAGAAAGGAAAGAATGAAGAAAAGAAAGGGAAATGATTGGTCACTCTTATTATGAACCTATCTAATGGTTGCCATACTGTAGAGATATCATCGGTGATACACATATTATATACAATGTAGGCAGTAAGAGCAGCAGCTCGACAATTGGTACAACACCATAACTCTTACTGTTAGAGGATAAAATAGCTAGTAACATTAGCTGTACCTCTATTCCCACCAATAAATGAAAAAGCTCAGCATGGTTTCAGAAACACAGTTCTGTGACCTCCTTTATACATTACACCAAACAATGCTGAGGTCTACAAAAGTAAGGAGTGTTTCTTTTCAAGGAGATAGTGGCAGGGACAAATATTGTAATGCTCGTCAATAAAACTAATATCAATGAGGGAAAGGCTCTGTTCTTATCCTTCATATCTTTAGGCAGCAAGCAGCAGTTTCTGGGGAAGGAGCATTTCAGTGGGAAATCAGCCTAGAGAGAAATTTTAATCCCATCTTTCCTTTGCTGTGGTCTTGCTCTGTGTGAGTCCACTTCCTTTAAGAAAGAGGTATGGTTCATATAAAGCATGCTGTTTAAATACACAGTTAAGAAAGCATGTTATTTGTCCCTTTGCTTATTTCATGATGGAGCAATTTAAAGAAAATGCTGCAACCTGCACATTGGCACATCTTCATTTCTAGAATCTAGGGCCTGTGTAATGTGTAAAAGAGCTCTATCTTTTCCGCTCTTAGAAACCATAGACAGAGGCCAGTTCTTTTAGATAAAGGCATAGCTTGTAAATCATATACAGTATTACTGTTGAATGGTATGATGATAAGCCCAAAATTCAAAAGCCATTTTGACTTGGGTAATACTTGCAGTTTGTTCTATACAGTAATTTCAACAGCTTTTCTTTTCAATTTCCAGGAAATTTTTGCAAAGAACAACCCATAGGGGGCAATCATATGTTCAGTATGAATGCTTAACACACACCCCCCCCCTTTCAACAATTGAAACTAAAGGAATGCTTTTATACTTCATTTCCAGCTGGCATTTCCATGGAAACAGAGAAGTTGATTATCCATTCACTCACATGGGTGTAAATGAATAGCATTTCTGTCATAGTAGTAACTGGTGTATGTTTGTGGAAACCTGAGGCCAAAAGGGAGCCTGTCTTTCTCTATTTTATATGGATTTTAACAGATGACATTCC
Organism: Ctenosaura bakeri; assembly: GCA_948474755.1. Lineage (NCBI taxonomy): Eukaryota > Metazoa > Chordata > Lepidosauria > Squamata > Iguanidae > Ctenosaura > Ctenosaura bakeri. The sequence continues at coordinate 56,753 of CAOLHI010002763.1, read as the reverse complement.
TTATTAGGCAACTGTATTTAGACTTTTGACATTAAGATCAGTAAAAAAGATGTGGCTGTTTGACAAGGGTGGCTAATGTATGAATATATTTACATATACACAGCAAGTATATCAAGTGATGTGATACATTTTTGCTATTGATTTGGAACTAAAATATGCATTACTTTATGGCATCAGCCTGGTTGGCCAAAGAAAAGTTGCTGCCTGAAGCAAAGCAGAAAACTTTGCCCTATCTGCTCAAGTCAGTGTACATAATACCCCAAGGAAGCCAAGTGATTTTAGCACATGAGGTAAGAAATCTTGCAAGTACTACTCCTTCTCTCCAGAAAAACAAAATGGCTAGAATCCTGTTGGTGTCTTACTTGTGCATAAATCCCTCTATAGAGGTGGTTAGACATTTTTATCTGATGCAGAATCCCCATATTCAGTTCAGGATTGTGGAGGTGAAATTATATATGCGATATCATGCATATGCAGATGTGCAGTGCACATGCAGATGCCCATTAGCACATGGATATACATTGTGCATTGATTTGCACTGTGCATGGATGCACACTGCATTGTACATGGGTACACACTGTGTGCCCCTCAATTGTGACTCTAATTGCATGCTTGGTATCATGGCTTAAGTGGCACAATATAACTTTACCAAAAAGGTTATATAATAAATGCATAACTCTGCACACTCTACACAACCCTGATGCAAGATTTTGGCTAACAATAGCAAATCAACTAATGTTTTGATGGCTTTCATCAATAAACAACAACTTTCATGATATCTCAAAAGCTGTGGCCTGTAGTACCTGTCCCACATTTCCTAATTATAGGGCTGGTCCTGAACATATATAGATGGTGTTTGCTACTAGGAAACACAAAGTTGTTGTGTCATGAAAAAAAAACAACAATTCGATTTTTGTCCTGATGATCAGATCACCCCCAAGGCTGTGGTTGCTACTTGTCTTCTTTCAGGGGCCAGCATATGCTTTCTTAGCTGCTGGGGTGCTTCTAGATTGAGGGATCCAAGAGCCAATAATGATCTCCCTCAATATTTCTTTTTTTTCTGATAAGGAAAATAAAAAGATGATGACGAAAAATGGGATGGCTCCAAGATGAAGGCAGTGTGATTACATGGCAGAGGCTTCATTTCACACCAAACAAAGTATAAAACAAATATTTGATACTTTTGCACTGGTGAATAGTGAATAACTATTAATCTCCTAGTTCCTGTTATGTTTTGTGTTTCAAAGCCAGCCCTATTTGGTACAGCAAGGCTGCTGACTCAGCCAACAGATAGACAGTGGTGGGGGTCCGAGCTATGTGGACCATGGGGTCTGTTCTGCATGCCTTATGCTAGCCTGTTGTGCCTCAGGAGGAGGAGACAGTGCCATTCCCCCACTGCCTCCTCCAGAATCCCCAAACTGGTATGGCCACTGGGAGATTATAGGAGTTGCAGACCAAACAGTTTCCTCCCAAGCTCTCTAGTCTGATCATATTCTGTACATTGTAAGAAGAGTGCTATCTTCTCCTTTTCCTCAGAACTATTTTGGACCAGCCCTACTGCATTTTCAGTGTTTTCTCAACAGAGTTAGGAGACACTCTTGCCTTCTATAGCAGGACTGTGGAACTGCAGTTCATCCAGGAACAAAGCAGAGTGGCATGGACTGCCACAAAATTCCATACAAGAGGGAAGAACCCCAAAGTGGTCAGATGTATACTTTGGATTTCCAAAAATAGGTATTCTTAGGGTGCAGATGTAGGGCTGAAACCTATTTAAAGGGCGAATCGCCATGCCTGGAGGCTTCCATGAAAGGTAATTCATACTTTATAATGGTTGCAGGCATTGGAAGGGTTGAGATACACATGTGACCCCTGAATTGCACCTTCTGAACCCCCTCCTAAGGAATACTTAAACAATATGTATGTATGTATTTAAATTTTTATATTTCAGCCTATCCACAGATCCCAAGGCAGTGTACAGTTGGTCCTCCATCTTTGCTAGGGTTAGGGGCGCAGGACCCTCACAAAAGTGTGGTGTGTATGCCTGTGGGAAGGGGGTTATGGCATGGTGGGGAAAATGGGCACCCAGGGTCCAAACCAGGTCAGGGAAAGGGGAAGAAAAGGGGGTGGGTCAGCATGGTGCCTATACTTCCTCTCCCTGGCCCATCTCCTTCCTTGGCTGTGGGAGGGGCATTGGGAAACAGTTTGTGGTGTTGACAAATTGGGCTGTGATCCATCCTTTGCTGGCCAGGCAGTGGCTGGTGGAGGAAGAAGAAGACCAGAGGTAGTCTTTGAAGGGCTGTACAGCCTGATCAGAGTGACTCAGAGGGAAAGTTCTCTCCAAAAATAAGTGGGGGACAGAGGTTGGTCACAAATAATCAAATCTGTGAAAGTTAAATCTGCAAATGTGAAGGGCTGACTGTACAAAAAATTCAGTTTTAACAGAACTACTTAAAACACTAATAGTAATCTGAACAAACTTAAAACATGTTAAACAATCTAACAAGTTAAAACAAAGCAGTTTAAAGTTTGGTAAAACAAGTTAAGACCAAACACAGATACAAATTGGGATTAAATTAACTGGCTCCAAAGGCTCTGTCAAAAAGCGATATTTTTTGTTGCTGCCAGAAGTCTTGGCACCAATCTAAGGGGAGGGCATTGCATAATGAGGGTGCCACAGTAGAGAAGGACCTCTCTCAAGTCCTTCACAACATTGACTCCACTGGTGGAACCCAGAGGAGGAACCTACAAAAGATCTCAGTCCTCAAACGGTCATCTATAAGACAGTCACTCCCTCAAATATCAAGGTCCCAAGGCATTTAGAGCCTTGAATGTAATCTCCAACACCTTGAACTTGGATGGGAAGCATATTAGCAGCCAAGGCAGTTTCTTTAAAACTGATGTTGCATGGTTTCTTTTAGTAGCTTAGTTGCTTCATTTTCACCAGCTCCAGCTTCCATGTCAACTTCAAGGGTAGCCTCACATGTTCCCTCATTGTAAAGAGAGAGAGTCTTGCTATCCAAACTGCTCACCAACCACTCCTTCATTTCAAGTCAGGCCAGATCTAGCTAATAAAGGGATTTTAAAACTAATCTTTAGCAGCAGTTTGCTTGAGCTGGAGCTATGATGCAATTTTACTGCTGTGTTGAAAACTAGAAGCAGACGTCTGCAGAGTAGTTTATGGTTCAGTTCCATTTGGAGCTCTTGGGAGAAAGATTAGCCTGCGGAAACTTTTAGCTGTATTGTTCAAGAACAGAAATGACTCTCTGGAGGTTACATAGAAAGAGAGGAGGCAAGGGGGAAAAAATCAAACCAAAAATTATTGAAGCACTTTGCTTTTTCTACCACTTGTTGACAAACATTTTGCTGTATGGAAAATTAAAAACAAAAGAAAAACACATTGGTCTGATGCATCTTTCTAAGTCTTTAACAGCTGCCCTGATATTTTTCTGATAAAGTTTAAATCCTCTAGAACTTCTTCGGATATAGGAAACCCACCTGAGGATGGGTTATCAGCAGTTTTTCACACTTGGTACAAATATGCCTAAAACTAACCCTGCCATTTCTGCATAGCTGAATCTTTTTGAAGATGGCAAAATGTACTGCTGCATGACTTACCTGCAGTGGATCTGTGAGCCGGACTGGATGGGTAGGCACATGGCTCTGCAGCAATGCAGTCATCAGAGCTGTTGCTTCCACCTTCCCAGAGGCCCGCGATGTCTGGGAGGGACCTGCAGCCAACAGCCAATGAGAGCCCTTGGCTGGCTGAAGTTTTCCCCCTGGTCCACCTGGAGGGTAATTATTCAAGCTCCTCCTAGCTGGAGATAAGTTTTCTTGTAGCATTATCCTCCCACCTCTCCTGCAGGCACGGTTTGTTTATCTAACTGTGAATGGCTTTGTCTACTTGCTCAATTGCACAGGTCCTGGATCTGGGATTGTGGTTTTCCTGGGCTGGGACATGGAGATTCAGGGCATTAGGAGTGCAAGGAAAAGTGGGTGTGCCAGAAGGCAGGTGCACACATCCTTTGCATTCCTTGGTGGGCAGGTGGCTGACAGGCCTGCCACCAGGCGGTCCTGGCCTGGTGGGTTATTGAGCTCATTGGCCAATAAGTGGGTTCGCTGATGCCTGGATCTGGACTCATGTGCATGTCAACCCTGTGACAGCTGTAGCCAATAAAATTGTGGCCTTATTTTTCCAACCTCTGTGTATGTGTGGTTATTTCTGGTTTGCTCTTGGCCCTGAACATGCAATAAGCTGTCTTTTGGTTCCACTTGGCCATATCTCCTTTACTCAGAGAAGGTAACCTTTTATTTCTTCTAGCTTGGGTTTTTCCTAATGCATGATTCACGGGAACACTTTCATGTTATGGCTTAGTAGTGGGAGGAACTCTCTCAGAGGCATATTTCTCTCTGAGAGTTGAATACTGAATGGACCAGTCTGCAAACCTTAGGTTTGTCTCAGGTTTGCCACCTCTGGCATGCCTCAGAGGACGTATCCATCATCTGACATGCACTCTAAGACCCTGATGTCTTGTCAGGCAGAAGGCTATTCCAACAACTATGAAATTGTTGAAAAGACTCAGTGGGGTGGACTTTTGCTGTCCTTTAGTTACGTGAAATTGCGGAAGGTTGGAAACTGATCTGTCAGACTGGACTTTCCCGTGGAGGTTTATTTTTTTTAACCCAAGAGCAGAGCTAGGCCGTCTAGCCTATAGCAGGTCTAGCCAGCACAATTAATGCTGTAAGAAGGTGGGAATTGCAGACAGGCAACATTGGGAGGGCCACAACAGCAGAGCCCTACCCTAAAAGGTTCAGCTGAAATGTTCCACCCCTGCTTATGACCTTCTGCTTCCTATCTGACTGCCACACCTCTCTGCTTTTGAACATGACTTTTTAAATTTCACACCAAGCTAGTTGGGCCTCAAAGATGCCTGTTGGACCTCTGTGCTGCTTTGTGGATTGCCAGAAGTCTATAATAACAAAACAGAATGTCTAAGGCCATTTCCACACTACACCGGCCCCTACCGAAACTGCAAACCCCAAGATTCCATAGGATGTTGAAAGTGGAATAATCGCACTATAAGAGTGTAGTGTGGAAATGGGGCTAAGTGTCTGTGGCAGCTGTAACTTACAGGAATATCATACCTCAACACATGAGAAAATGTTTTGGGTCTTATTCAATTTGCAATGACAAATGTGAAGTTAAAATTTCAAATGAGAGGCTTATTAAAACAAAAGGGAGGGGCAGTTAATATGTTAACAAGACATCATGGCAGATGCCTCAAAATTTGGAGGAGAACTTCTGGTTGTTGTCCAAGCCCCAGTGGTCAGCTTCAAGCTGAAATTCCAAATGGATAGGAGAGTAAAAAGGGGAAGGGCCACCATATCTAAACAGTCCTTTTTTTTTTTTTTTTAAAGGGCTCTCTGAGGCACTGCTGCTAACATTTCTGAGGCAGGAAAAAGTTGGTAAATGTGGGCTGAGGCACAGCTGCCAAGATTCCTAAAGTTATGGGCAGATGAGAGACAGCTCTCTGAGGTACTGATGAGGTTTTTAAAGTTAAAAAAAGGAAAAAAAAGAAGATGAACAGGAAAACAGAGGGCCCTATGGACTTGGTTGGGGTTTTAGATATGGACCCAGCCAGTATGATATACATTTCAGTTTGTTTGAAATATGAGGGATGCTCCAGAGCTTTGGCTTTTGAAAATGTTTTGAAATCAAGACAACAAATTTAAAATAAAAGATGCCCTGCAAAGTAATGTTGATCCTCCTACTTTAGCCTAGGAAAAAAGCTTTTAAAAAAAAGAGCCAGTTTAAAGACTCAGTTGGTTCTCTGTGAAGGATTCTAAATGTGAATACGTGTGTCTTTGTGAGTGAGTACAGGAGAGTAGGTTTGCCACAGAGACAGAGGAGACTTTGTGCACGGTGCTGGCTCTGACACTGCTTAGCCTGTTCACTCGCTCTCTGTTTTTCACTTCTGCCTTCATAGGAACATGCAGTGGCTTCTCATCCCCGCCATCCTTATAATTGCTTATACTCAACAGGTAAGTTCTTCTAGAATGGTTTCCTCTTCAGGGACAAAAGTGCAAACTTTTGTTATGTTAGGCAGGGAAGTGAATTTTGCTTCAGTGAACCGTGTGTGGGTATTTGTTCCTATTTGGGAGTGAGGCTTTATTATATAACTTGCAGGTTTGACATAATTCTCTCAGTGGAGGCTTGTTATCACATCTTCAGAGACCATTTTTGTTTGTTTGCCTTTTTGTTTTTCACTGAGAACTTCTGGGAAATCTTTATACACTTTGTATTTGTACAAATAGGAATTATTTTCCACCAAAATATCTTCTTCCGAATTAGATTCTGCTTGTATTTCAAACCATAAACTACTTGTCTTACAAAGGGAATGACTTTATGACTTTATATTTTCTTTTCTTTTAAAAACATGATCTACTTTGAATGATATCTTTGAACGATATCCCAAACTATACAACAAAAATGACCCAAACTACACAGAAATGAGATTGATAAAATGGCCTCCCATGTCCTTTCATACAAAAAGCTTTTTGAGACACTAATAGTAGTTTTGCACCCCACCTCTCAAATAAAGAAAAAAGTTACATTTTATTACTGATTTATACCAGAAGTATTTTACTTAATACTACCTTGTCTTCAAAAGATTGTTTTTAATTCTATGTCATGGAGTGGACTGAAAAAAAATGTATTATTTCTCTGGGATGTGAAAACAGGGGAAAAATAAATATTTAGGCTGTAAACAATCAGTTTTAATATATTCATGTTAGAAAATGGTGGCCTTTGGAAATTATGTAGGTAGACTAAACTATTAATTGACTGCACATTTATAATATTATAACTTCTTGTAAGTTTTAGAACAAAAATGGTCTGTCTCACTTCATGTTGGAGGTTTTGAAAACATTTTATATATTATTGGTCCTAGATCAGATGATATTTTTTGTAGTCTTAGCATAACTAAGCTAGAATCGATTGTTTTTATCTTATTGTGTGAACATATACATAATATATAATATGTAAAATCATATAGCATACTATGTTTGATTATAATGTATAATAATATAATAATATATTCCATACTGTTGGCCTTCTCTTGCGTGACTACTGCATGGAGGAATGTGAGGTCGCATGGATTGTCATGTCTTATTAGAGTCAATGGGTGAAGCCAGGTGCACACCTGTGCTGCTGCAGGCATGCACATTTTTTGTGTGTGGACTATAATGTAATATGATGCTTCACATTTTTTTTAATGCAAGGGTTCTTGGAAAGGAACCCACACATATATGGCAGGCGTACTGTATTTAATATAATATAATAAATATAATGTAATATAATCTACTAATATGTAAAAGTCCAAGTTTGTTCGTCTGTATCAGGCAGGTGAAGACCTCATATGATTGGCTGTGTGAGGGGAAGACCTCATATGATTGGCTGCCTGTGAGGATTCTATGGAATCCTGGGGTTTGCAGTTCAGGGAAGGGTCTTTAGAGTTCTCAGCTGGGGAGCTCTTGAGCCTGACTGGTTGTAATGGAGATGAGGCCTAGCAGCAAGAAGGAGAAGGGCAGTGTATTTCCTGAGGAACTCAACCTCTGTATGTTAATAATTCTGAACACAGAGTAGATTGGGGAATATGGAGAAAAGTTAGAGGTACTGGACAAGACAGTTTGGGGAATTAGAGACATGGGATCTGAAATCTTTCTAACAAGTATTATCTATGAGAAAATAAATCCCAGGCAACACCGGGTAGATATGCTAGTATAATATGATATAATCTATTATAACCACATATATGACTTTATTTGCAATATAACGGGTACCTCTTGCGATAATATCAAATTGAAACCATCACCAAAAATTTGTAATGACTCAAATCTCATTGTTTTAAGTGAAATCTTGGTCCAATGTCTGGGAAAGGCAAAAGCTGTGGGTGGTTGGCTCATTTTTTAAATGAAATCCTGCTAGTTACTAGAATTTTTTAAGATAAATGCAGCATTACATTAACATTGATATGACAGAATAAAACATTTACTTGTCCTTAAGAGGCATATACAGAGTCATTTAATAACAATTATTTATCTTTTAATGATTAAGAATTATTAAGTATATAATCTTACTTTGTGAACTTAAGAGACACTAAGAAATACAGTAAAAAACAAAGGAGAGTTTGCAAGGCTGAAGTCAGCCCCCTTTTTGCACAGAGCAGGGTAGGATTTCATGAGAAGTCAATATTTTAGGAGCAATATTTGGAGAAGGAGCTTCTTTCTATCAAGTTTGTATCAATGAGATGTAAATTTCCAAATAGTGTAACTATGCAGTATTAAATATGTATCAATGCTAATATAGTTGTTTAAGTGTTTGATGGTAAATGAATAACATCTCCCATTTCATTTTCCCATCTCCTGCCCTAAATGTTAAGATATTGCAAACAACACAACCAAGCAAACTTCATGATATATATGACAGCAATAATGTAAATGGTTGGTACGCAAGTTAACTGTCCAAAAAACCAAGGCTGCTATACAATGCATATTTTTGCACACGTACCTATTCAGCTCTTTGGAATCTTTCAACTAAATGAATTCAGTGGAGCACACTCCCACGTAAGTGTGCCTAGGATTCTAGGGCCATTTCCGCACTACACTGTTATAGTGCTATTACTCCACTTTCAACATCCTATGGAATCCTGAGGTTTGCAGTTTAGGGAGGGGCAGTTAGAATTCTCAGTCAGAGAGCTGTTTGGCCTCAGTAAACTACAAACTCCAGAATTCCACAGGATGTTGAAAGTGGAATAATAGCACTATGACAGTGCAGTGTGGAAATGGCCTAGATGTATGCTTAAATCCAATTGTTAACCACAAGTATAGTAGAACAAATGTTTAAGTGAAATATATATATAATTGTTGATGGTACTCACTGACTTTCCAATAATACAATGAGTCTATTCTAACAAGTGGATTAGGCTACAGGGGTTCCTAGCACCCTGTTTACTAAAGAGAGTTGAATATGATTGCATTGAAAGATACTGTTACAGAATGTTTGCAGATTGGAAAAAAATGTGACACGTGAGAAAAGGAAACGACTTCGGCAGCAGACAGAATGTGCTAGAGTCCAGCAGCTAGTTGTGTCAATGGTTGATGTGATCTAGCAAACTTGGCTAGATCATGGTCTCCAAAAGCGTTGTGCCTGACAGAGGAGCTCCCCCCTATCAAGTGAGTGGACTCCCTGATCCATGGGGAGTCCAAAGACTCTTTTGAGCCAGGATCAGGACTGGCAATGTGTCTGCCTGGGAACGATGTGGCCAGAGCAGGTCCTGAGGCTCCAGGAGAACTGCACATTTCTGGGGAGCTGGGGGAGGAGGATTTCATCTCCCATATGAACATTGCATTCCCTGCATCTGGACCTCTCGTTAAGTATATAATTTGACTTTCTGGTGCCCTTACTCATAGAAGACAAGAAGACGTTTTGGTGCTACATTGTGAATGTGCCTATAACTCTAAAGCTTCCTTATATAGCATTTAAAGAAATGTAAATCTTTTTGGAACTATGTATGATTTAAGTACTCAATCCCTTTTCTTTACTTTCCGCTTTATTTGTTACTGTTGATCTGGGACCTAATTACTTCATTTTTTTATATGCTCAGATGTGGATTTTGAATTTTCTCTTTTCTGGGCTTTTAAAGGACTGACTGCTTACTTTTGATGTTGTACTGTTTGTACTGCTTGGCTATTAAATTACTTTGCTTCTTCCTCTGATTTGAACCTTATTGGTACCTGATTAACATCAATAATGTAATCAGACTTTATTTCTACTACTAAGATAATCATGCTCAATATTACAAAGTTGGAATCTGTAAAGTTATTTAACCAATTGGCTTCCTGCATAGTGCTGTACTAATTTTAACATCTGTGGGAAAGTTTACAATGAGATCTTCTGTTAGCTAATGTTTTGGGAACACAGTCTTATTGTTTTAAAAATAAAGGAAATATTGAAGAGAAGCTATCATGGCTTTCATTGTGGATTGTGACATTCAAAATAAAAGGACTGAGGATGTACCTGAATATTTCTTGTATTTTTTGGCTGAGTTTAGACAAGCTAACTTACTGAGAAAAAGGTTGAAGTGCTTACAGAACAACTGCCACAACAGTCAGGAGAACAAAGATAGATTTGATGAAGATGAGGATCCTAAATCACAGGCTGAAATGACAATCAGAGCAAAAAGAAGACACAACACAATTGCTAAAAGAGTTGACCTGCAACTGGGAAATTATGCTGCAAAGTGAGATAAATACACAGAATGAGATGGAAAGAGCCAATACAACTGATTTTGGAAAGATGAAGAATGTAAGGGATGTCAGCAATTACGAAGTTGAATGTTCAACATTATGGTGAACTGATATTATTTTAGAGAATTTATGACAACTGGCCTGTAAGTTTACAAGATGTTTTCTTTGGACAAAAAGGAGACTAACGATTTATTGATGGTATTTCTATTTTATTGGGTTTCTCTCTCTCTTTTTTTATTCAATATTTTTTTTTAAAAAAGAATGTTCTAGAGTCAAGAAGTGGCAAGGAAGAGAGCATGGGGACAAGTCTGGAAAAGGAGACAAAATCTGTTTGAAAAATGATGAAGCAAGTGATAAGAGGAACCCTCCCTGTGCAGGTGGTAATTCACAGGGCAATCTAATACATCTGTAATCAGACGTCAATAGGACTTCCAGTGCACATTGTTGCAGTCTTAAGATATAATACAATAGTGAACTTTTGGTGGTGGAAAGGTGGAATCCAGTGGAACTGGGAAAGGGCAATACCTACTGCCCACTGCAGTCCCCAGCATGGTACTGTTCTAGGAAAGCAGCTGGAGGAGCTCTTTTCAGGCAGTGCAGAGGACTATGAGTAGGGGGAAGAAACTATCTGCACTGTTGAATTACTTCTTAAGATACAACCCCATGTGCTCCTCTAGCATGTATTATTGAACTCTGTAGGATTTCTTTGTGGGTAGATAAGTGCAGGATTGCACTCTCAATGAATATATGAGGATGGAATTTGGATTGTACCCATTGACTCTTCCTGGTTGCTGGATTACTTCTTAGGGATTTAACATTTTACAATTAACAAGTACTTTTTAAAGAATATGTGTATTCTGTTGTTGCTAGTACTTTGATAGGAATTCGGTTCTCAACTTGTTCTGCATTTTGATTACTATGTTTTTTGTTATATTAATTATCATTCTGATGTTTTATATTAGTTTTTTCTCCTAAACGGGAGCTGTTTTACACTTCCCTTGAGAAGAAGAAGCTGGTGATAAGCGTTACATTAAATGAAAATAGCAGAAATGTTCAATACTAGCAACTCTGGGCTCTTTTGCAGCACAGCTAATAGACAGATTATTGAGAAGAGCAAAAGCAGGCTGCTTCTTGTAGAGATATCAGAAGTTTGGTTTTTGGGATTTAGAAATGGAAAAATTAACCCTTGGTGTGTATAGCATGTTTCCATGACAGACTCTTGCAAATTGTTTTATAGGAATGCTGATCTGCTGAAACTGCAAACGCTCTTTTTAAATAAACTCAGGACTTCATTTTTCCTTTCCTCGCTAATATCATTGAGGTTTGTGCTGAGACACTTCCAGCTATGTGCCTGGTTTTCCAATATTTGGTTTGTATGTGGTATGCAGTTGGACACAAGAATGTATACATACTGCTTTATACCTCCAGAATCTTCTGAGTAAGCTGTTTGGGCTCTTGAGCACTGGTTAATATACTCAAATGGTGTTCATTAAAATACATAGAATGATGCTGCACCTGTGAATATTTGCATGGGCAGAAAAAGAAAAAGAAAAACCCTTTCCTGCTAACTCCTCACTGGAGGCTCCATATAGAAGCTTAAACATAACAGTGTTAACACTCTCTTCCTACATGAGAAACAGTTGTAGCTAAGGACACAAGAATGGTACATGTATTTCCAGAAGACAAAGCAATATGGGAGATGTCTCTGGTTATGGCTGAGTCTATTGTTATAGAAAATTACTACACTCTGTAAGGAAGTCCACTTAGCTGAAGAAAAAAGAAAAAGAAAAAAGAACAGGTATTATTAGTCATGTAGGCTGAAAGGGACCACCGAGGATTGTAATGTTTCTCTTAGAATTCTTCATCTCAGGGCCAAATGAGACATTAAGGAGAATTTGTATTCCCCGCAATTAATTCATGTACCTTGCTGAAGTCAGATTTCTTCAATCTGGGTGCTGATTTGGGTTACATTTTGCAAAATTGAAAACTGTGAAGTTTTGATAGTGTGTTTGTAAAGTATAAAATATATAGTTTTTTGTATTGTAGAATGCATGAACAATGCTAAGAGTGTGGGGATTGACCAGTTCTAGACATGAAGCCAACCCTACAAAAACAAACGGGTAGGCTTGAAAGAGAAACATAGAGAGCAAATTGATTTATAATCAACCCTCTAAAATTACTATATTAAAGGGTTATTAGTACTGCAGTGTAGGGTGATTGGCTGATGCAATCTGATGGAAGGCAGACAAAACTAAGTGGTCACATAGAAAATGCCACTAAAATCTTGTGCCCTGATAGGAGAAGAATAAATGATTATATAACTAACTGATATTATTGACATAAGTGGAGGCTAGTAGAGATCCAATCTGATTGGATGACTGTAGGATGGAAAAGACAAAAAACTGGTCCAGGAAAGACAGACAGTAGCCTAACTGCACAAATCAGCCTCCCGTGTATCAAGAAGGCTGTTTGATAACAGCTATGCTGTTCCCAGCTGATAAAAGACTCAGACAATGCTGCTTAGATCTAGGCTACACTAAAGATATATTTCCCATTTTCCCACTAATAAACACCTGCTATGGGTGTTTATAGAATCATAGAATCATAGGGTTGGAAGAGACTCCAGGGGCCATCGAGTCCAACCCCCTGTTATGCAGGAACACCCATCAAAGCATTCCCAACAGATGGCCATCCAGCCTCTCCTTAAAAACCTCCAAAGAAGAAGACTCAACCACACTCTGAGGCAGCATATTCCACTGCCAGACAGCTCTGACCATCAGGAAGTTCTTCCTGAGGTTCAAGTGGAATCTCCTTTCCTGCAGCTTGAATCCATTGCTCCTGGTCCTAGTTTCTGGAGCAGCAGAAAACAAGCCTCCTCAACATGACATCCCTTCAAATATTTAAACATGGCTATCATGTCCCCTCTTAACCTTCTCTTCTGCAGATTAAACATACCCAGCTCCCTAAGCCGTTCTTCATAGGGCATAGATGTGTAATTGAAGCTGCTGTGCATATAGCATCACCCAGGGATATTATTTCCCATGGTTGCTTGTGTATTTCCTCCACAGATGATATATGCCTTAGGACACTCTAACATTGTGCAAGATGTGCAATGCTTTACCTGTAACATAATGTAATGTAATATAATGTAATATGATGTGTCTAGATTCTGAAAAGTCTATGTTCCTTCCTGAGGGGAGTGTATATTGTATATCTGTGACTGAATACAATAAATAGCCTAGAAGGTGAGCAGAAAGCCTGCTTATTCTTCCATATTAATATCCTGGTATTCCAAGACTTAAGAGTGCTTAAGTGGAGTGTTGATGCTAAATCTGCCTGTTTAGATTCTACTGTAATTTCTGACTTGGAAGCCCAGGTGACTACATATTGATAATAGGGGCTTCCAAATTGAAACAGATTAACTGACAAACAGCAAAGAACCCTCAGTGTTTCAAGAGATAGGGGTTGGACTGCACTTGTCTCTCTGTGATGTTTGCTTACCAGTAGAACAGATGGTTCCTTTCCTTTGGTATTCCCTCCTCACATCTGCTTCAGAGGGAGGAGGAGAGGAAGAAAAGTCGTGTTGCATGAAAAGTATGGAATATGCTTGCTTTGTGTTCATTAAACAATAGTTCATTTTTAATATATATACTCAAGTCACTGTATTACTGGAGTAACACAACAGATCTGCCAATGTTAGGATTCATTTAAAAGAGCATGCTAATCAGGGATGGGGTCTAATTTACAGGTAGAACTTGGATAAAATCACACTCTTATTTTTTAAAAGAAAAGTTATCACAACGTGTGGATAAAGAGGGAGAATAGATTTCTTCATAAATTATAAAGCTTTGAAAAGGAAATGTATACTGTATTGTATACGGTTCCCTACACCTGTTTTTGTCAAGATATTCAAGGTGAATGTATGCACTGTTTTCTAAGTGGACAGCAGAAGTGGAGTGATGTGGCCTTGGGCACAGGTGCTAGGTTGTTATGACTAGCCAGACCCAGAAGGTCTCTTACCTTATCACCAAGTGAAGGTTGCCAAGGGAGAAAATGATTGGATCACCCCACAAGGTCTGGGGTGGTAGCAAGCCCTCAAAAAGGCTGGAATTTGCTCAATGTTTAACTTTTTAGGCTTTTTCCTAACTGGTCATGGAATCTTGCTGAGAGATTTATGCTTTGCTGCCTGGCATGCTGCTGGTTTCACTTGCTGATATCCTTGCTGATTTACTGCTGTACTAATTGCCCTTTGGTATGCAGCTGGCCACATTATCTGAACCTCAGTGTCTTTAAAATAAACTAACAAGCACTGGGCTTAATTGAAGAGCTTTCAGAACTTTTTTTTTGCTCCACTGAAGTTGGCTGGTCGCAGCAAGGCGACACTTCCCTGTCAGCACTCTGTGTAAGCTCTGAGGAGCTGTTTCACACCAACCCTGGCAGTTTTATACTGTTGCCATTTTTCTTGTTGTTGTTGTTGGAATTTTTTCCACTCTCAGGTAAGTCCACCTATGTGAAAGCTTTCTTGCAGGGTTCAAGGCAATAGGCAGCAGCAGGGAAAACCTGGAGGAAAGGTCACAGAAACCCGTGAGGTTCATCAGCGCAGAGAATTATGCCAGTGGCCCTGCAGATGCCCACGTGTGCCAACCTGTAGCCCTGGGGTGAGCCTGGTGAAAGATGGCTGTGGATGTTGCAAGATGTGTGCCAAGCAGTCAGGGGAAATCTGTAATGAAGCTGAAGTCTGTGACCCTCACAAGGGACTATACTGTGACTACTCAGCAGATAAGCCCCACTATGAAAGAGGGGTATGCGCATGTAAGTCTGACCTCTTCTTTCTATTTTTTACAAAATGTGTAATAATGGTTTAAGAAAGGAAGAATCTAGTCAGTAACACTATGGGTGTTCCCTCTTAAGCCTGGATCTATATTAGGAATGAAAGATTAACATAGGCTTTTATCCAGATGATAGAGCAGACCCACCAAATCAGTTGGAACTCAACAAATCAGCACTGATGTGAGTTCATTTATTAACAAAGGCTGCTCTAGATAGAATCATCATCATCATCACCATCAACAACAACTGTAGTTATCCCTAACTGGGGGAGAGTTTGTTAATAAATGAACTCATATCAGTGCTGATTAGTAGTATTCAGTGATAACGACAGCAGCAGCAGCAGCAAACAGTAGTAGAAGCTGACAAGTGGCTTGAAGGCACATACACACAAGTAATACCCTACTTTATTCCTAGTTTAGAACTCAAGGTTTACAACAATTAGGCACAGAAAAAATTTGCACCACACACACAGAGTAATTAAGTCATAAAAAAGTTACAATTAAACCAGTTAAAACAAAAATAATTAAAAAGAACAAATAATTATATAAGGCCCATTACTACTAAAAATCCATTCTCAAAGGTTTGCCAGAATAAAAAGGTCATTACCTAGGTGCAGAAAGAATAGGCCACACTCTTCAGGAGTGAATTATTTATTTTATTTATTATTTTAACATGTATGCTTGAAGCTTGGAGACAGAACTTAAACCTACTAACTGTCAAAAACAGGTCTCCAAAGAGAGATTACAGACAGTATCCAGTGCTGTTGCCCTTTTATAAAAAGTTCTTTGTGAAAAGCAACCAATTGCTGCAACAACTGAAACACTGCTATTAGATCTTGTGGTGACATCCATTCAGTATATTGAAGGAGTAGGTTTAAAACAGAGCCAGTCTTGGTGTTATGCAGATTTTATGTCATAAAAGGCCAACTTTTTCTCTTGTTCTACGTAGTCTCCATTAATAAACTGTTGAAACTAATCAATAAGATTGGTGAAGACAAAAACTGTGTCTAGCTGGCTAGGTAGGAAATTTTAAAACTGAGGTGAAGGTATAGGAATCAACAGATGTAATAGAAAAGGATCCTGATGAAGCCAGAGTTTTAATATGAAGCCAGAGTTTTATTTGTTAAATATGTTAGGGCAGCAAAGAGAAATAAGATGTCATGTTATATATGATAACTGCTGCAAGACTGATATATGCACGATATTGGAAAAAAATGGGAAGAACAGGTTGCTTACCTGTAACTGTGGTTCTTCGAGTGGTCATCTGTGCCATCATACACTAGGAGCTTTAGCGCCTGTGCAGTAGCGTTCGGAAACTTCTAGAGCGGACATAAGACGACACGCCGAAAATGAGTCCAAAAATCACCAATCCGAGGGGAAGTCCGAGAGAGAAGTCAGAAACAGTCCGAAAATAGTCCGAAAACCGTGAAGACAACAAAGCCAAGCAAGAAAAGCAAGGAACAAGCCAAAGAACCTTCCGTACGTGACGGTGGACGAGAAAGAACTGAGGAGAGACCGTTGCTCGGCGGGAGGAGCATGCGCAGTACCGGCATGGGGGAGGGGTTCCCGCCAAGCAAACGAGCTCTAGAAGTTTCCGAACGCTACCGCGCAGGCGCTAAAGCTCCTAGTGTATGAAGGCATAGAGACCACGAAGAAGAATATGTATATAAAGGAATGGAAACTCAAAAGTACTGGATATGGTAGAAACAGAAAAATTAGCATTTTTAATGAAAAATAAACCTATCCAGAACTTTGAAAGGGAATGGAGAGAAGTACTGGACTGGATAAAGAAATAATGTAGAAGGGGAAGCAACAATGAAAATAAAGAAAAGTAATAATGTGTAAGTAGCAATGTACTAAAGTGAATGTAACAATGTAAGAATGTAAGAATTTTGTAATGATGAAAATAAGAATGTATGAAGATAAATAAGCAGAGTCAATTGGGACAAAGACGGAAGTGGGGAAGGGGGGGTTTGTTTTATGTTTAATATAAACTGCAATAAAAATTCTTAAAAAAAAATAAAAGAAAGAAAAGGATTCTGGACCACTGCTACATATGCTGGTATGCTGGAATAACCCAACTGTTGTGGGCTGCTCCCCTCTGCCATCAAGAAAACGGTCACTTATGCAATCAATCAATCAATCAATCAGGATTATATCATTACTGCCAGAGGTGATTGTGAAGTTTTGTGTCTTAAAGTACCAAAGAAAGTTGACTAGCCTGGTGTCCTGTGTACCTTAGCTTTGGGAGTAGGTGGAAGCACCATTTGCTGCTTTGGTTCAAGCAGCAAAATGTCTTGGGGCGGCTCTGATTCAAAAATATCAAGCAGTTTTAACTTTAAAATATTTTTAATAGTCACAACATTAAGGTGATAGAAAATGGAAAAATAATTTTAAAAATTCAAATGTGTTAACAGAGTTATTGGAGCATTTTGTATATTCCAAAACATCCAGAAATGGCAATTATTGGTAGTATTAACAAGTGCTACCTAGGAAATACCTACTCTATGTTTGTCTAGAAATGAAACCCTTAACAGGGATTTGCACAGGCTTACTCTTCTTTTCTGTTTTCAGATATGATTGCTGTAGGCTGTGAGCTCAATGGTGTGCACTACACCAATGGCCAAGCCTTCCAGCCAAATCCACTTTATAAGTGTTTGTGTGTTAATGGGGCAATTGGATGTACCCCTGTATTTATCTCAAAGTCAGCACCTAATAAATGTGCCACACCCAAGAGCAGAAAGAAATCTCGACTTTCACACTTCAAATGTGTTTCAGGACAACAAAAGGAGCAGCAATCAACAGGTTACAGATTAATGCCAGGTGAGCAAGGCCAGATTTACACTATATATATTCTTAATGAAGTCCATTCTTGTTATGTAAGACAGAGACAATTATTTCTATTTCCCTTCTATCTATCAATAACACAAATGTCTAGTGCTTGTCTCTGAACTTCATTTAGTATGCATAAATTCTAACTTAAGGAGACCAACCCTTTCCCCATGAATGCAGGTGATCATATCATATATTGAATTGTTTCACAAAAATATAGTATGCATGCTGTATGTGTTTATGTCTGTCTATGTGTTTATGCATTATGTATGTGTCTATCTATCTACCTTTCTTTCTGGCCTGAGAGAACAAATGCCCTTTTTTGATTGCAAATCAAGGACAAGGACAAACCAGGACAAGTTCTTCAAAAAGTATGTGTCAACCTGACATGATGCAGAGGGCTTAAAACCACTTTGCTCTGTGTGGAGATTAGAGTGAGGCTTTCCTTCCTTGGCTATTATAGGCCTTTTCAAGGAAGAGACCTCTTACACGCTTTGCTCTTAAGCCGTGGCTGCATTCTTAAACTTTAGAATCATAGAATCATAGAGTTGGAAGAGACCACAGGGCCATCCAGCCCAATCCCCTGCCATGCAGGAACCCACATCAGAGCACTCCTGACAGATGGCCATCTAGCTTCTGCTTAAAAGCCTCCAATGAAGGAGACTCCACCACACTCTGAGGCAGCATACATGATTCTTCTCAATTCCCTGGATATCATCATGCAAAACATGTGCAATGTCCCCTCCGCTTCCATGAGGGTTCTCAGTGCAGAACCCTTGTGAAAGTAGAAAAACACAAATAACTCCTCTTGCTCACTCTCCCATTCCCTTCCTGGACTCCCCCTTCCTGTGCAAAACAGAAGGGAATGGGGTGGGGAAAGGCTGCCATGAGCCTTCCTTCCCCTCTCTTGAGCTCTTTCCTTCTATTTATTTATTTATTTGTTTGTTTGTTTGTTTGTTTGTATCCTGCCTCTCCATATAGATCGAGGCGGTGAACAATTTAGCATGTATTTCGAAACATTTTTCTATACATGCCCCCAACAAGCTGGGTACTCATTTTACCGACCTGCGAAAGGATGGAAGGCTGAGTCAACCTTGGGGCCCGGCAGGATCGAACTCACAACCTTGTGGTTTGTGGCTTGCAGTACTGGCATTTAACCACTGCGCCACCAGGGCTCCCTTCCCCTTCCCATGCAAAATGAAAGGGAATAGGGGAGATGGAAAGTTCACACGAGCCTTCCTTCCCTTCTCTGGGGCTCCCTCCTTCCCATTCCCATGCAAAACAGAGAGCAATGGGGGATGGGGGAAGGTTCATGCAAGCCTTCCTTTCCCCCTCTCAAGCTCCCCCTGTCATTCCTGTGTATTTTGCCCCAGCATGGAGAACTTTCACAAGCCTCCCTCCCATTCCTTTCCGTTTTCCCTCAGCACGAGTTCTCTGTGCCAGGGCAAAATGCATGGGAATGGGAGGAGGAGATTGTCGGGGGGAGCACACACGCTTATGAATAATCAAATTCGTAAAGGTCAAACCCAGAAATATGGAGGGAGAACTGTATTATATAGGGAAGTTACAGAATATTTTCCTTTCCTCTCCTGAGCTGTAGGCTTTCATAGTTGATATTCAATTGACTAGGAAATAATGGATGTATGTTCCTAAGAAACGCCAAATATACGAGTCCTACCAACTTGTTTGACAAAACAGGTTGGTGAGCCGTTTGTGAAATGCATATTTTTATACTTTGAAGTCCTATTTTAAAGCACACATCATTAGAAAACAATACTCATGATGGGAATGAAGCAAGCTAGGATGGTGTGACATTTCAGGTACTCAATTCAAACATGGAAACCTGCTAGATGACCTTGGGCAAGTAACATGCTCTCACCTTATAGGAAGATACTGACAAATATCCCTTTGATAGGATAAGCAGGAGTTGACCTGAATGCACATAACAAGAACAAATGGTGTATGTGAAATGGATTATGTTTACACTCTTTCTGTTTTTAAAAGCTACTTTGAGAATACTGTCAGAAGGGCATTTGCCAAGATTTTGATTCTAAACAGAATGTCTTATGTAATACTGAAAGATTTTCAGAAGGTAATGATACTGTTGGGCCCAGGACAAAGTAGTCACGGTGTTACTTAAGATGTTATTTTATATTAAAAATCAGTCATTTTTTTGAACAAGAATTAAGCAGCAATATAGCAAAAGTTAAGAAAGAGCAGATTAAACATAAAATTTTAGAATAGTCTTACTTTTATGAAAATGCTCAGAACTTACATAATAATCTAAGCAGCTTGTTATTGATACTCTATTAATGCATGGTTTGCATGAAGTGTTACAATTAATCAATTTTTTAAAAATATCTTGCCCAATACCAAGCTTTATTTTAATATTTTACTCTCTCCTGCTTTCTTCGTGCACTGTCCTAGTTAACAGTAGAAGCAATGCAATTATTTTATGGACAATAAATATAAACATAAATTTATATATACAAATAAACAGCTTTGTAACCTTGCTTTATTTATTTCAGATCTCTTCCAGTTTTAAAAATTTGCTTCCTGCACTGAGATTTTAAAGCTGCTGCTTACTTCCCAGGTACCCTCATATTTCTGCTCTGTCCTCTAAGCTGTGCATATTTCAAATCTGACCAGGATTTGCTGTATGGAGATTTTAAAAGGCAGGATTAAAGCACATAGATATTAGTACTCAGAATCTTTGGAAATAGAACATGGAGAAAAACTCCTTAGCTCCAATCTTCTTAAAGAAAGCCAAATTCAGGCAAAACTAAATTCAGCACATGTATTTCGAGAAGTGCAGGGCTAGTGGTCCATAATCCATTTTTACGCAGGTACTTGAAATAGCATATTATATAAGAACTATCTGAGAAATATATTTTCAACAGCAACCTTTAGACTCATAGGCATAAAAATGAGTGTAAACTGTGAAACATGTCAAGCCTTCTGAGACTGAGGTGCCAAATACCTATCAACTTAAATGGAACTGGAGATGGCAAAAATCCATTGGCCAGTTCTGCAAAGCTGTTATTTTTAACCTTCAAAATAAAGCAATATGTTTGCTTATTTTGTCTTGTCTTATTTTGATTTACTTAATAGCTTTAGTGGGCTTTGGTATTTTTTAGATATAGTTCAAAATGTAATATATTTCTGGCTCTTAGCTTTCAGCAGCATACCACTGGTTTTGAAGAAGAAATGCTTAGTACAAGCAACTCCATGGACACCTTGTTCTCGAACCTGTGGCATAGGAATATCAGATCGAGTGACCAATGAAAACAGTAAATGTGAAATGAGGAAAGAAAAGAGACTGTGTTATATTCAACCATGCCAATCAAATTTTTCAAAGACACTAAAGGTAAAGTGTTATGCAGAATACCATTTTCTCTTCAGACACATAGTATTAACTTACAGAACTGCCGATTTTATAAGGTGTGTGCGCACGCGTGTGCGTGCTATATATTGCGAAGGATGATATAGAGTATTGCTATGAAGTTATGGAAGCTTGGGTGAATTATTTATCTTGCATTTTAGGATTAGGAAGGCAGCCTCAGAAAGCTATGTGCCTTTTCCTACATGGGTTTTATAGCTGACCTGGAACCAATTTTCTCTTCCAATTGTGCATTTCTTCTCCATACAACTGAAAGCTGAAGAAGGGATGATTCTCAGCTTTAGATTCCCTAAATGATTTGATCATACTGAGCACCAGAAAATCTAGTGACAATAGTAAATTGCTGAAGTGAATTTCAGACATCACTGATCTATTTCCCACCCTGATCAGGGTTTGGTTAGTGGCAGGATACAATGTTGCCAGAGGCTTAAATTGTGCATTGTTAGCAGTTGTATACAAGGGTGAAATCTTTATCTTGTATTTGCTGCAACAGCAACTAAAAATGGACCTGAATACTAGCACAATTTATATATGTACAGTGAAGGTTTGGGGTGCAGAACACTTGTGAAAGTGGAAAAAACTCAAATAACTCTCCCCCACCATGATCCCCCTCCCATTCTCTTGCCTCTGGCCCCAGCACACCTGGGGAGAGGAAAAAGACAAGGTAAAGGGCTTACTGGTAATTTCCACTCAGATGAAGAATGACAGAGCACTAAGTTCTGGCATTTTAGCTATGTTTGGTTGCCATCTTGAGAAAGGAGATTCCTCACAAAGCGGAGGGATAGCAGCGAAGAAAGCACTTGAGCAATCAGTGGCCATTGCACAGTAGAATGTGCAGCCACATGACAGAAAGGACATGCCCCCAGCAGTGGGGAAGGGCTCTGATTACCCAAAAGGAAAAAAAAATGTCAGTTTTAAACACAAGCCTCATAAGCCCTAACTGGTGAGGAATGCGAGGGAATAGGAGAAGAAGAAGGGGGCGAGGGAAGACAAGCACATGCCTCATGAATAATCAAATTTGCAACAGTCAAACCCGTGTATGTGGAAGGAACACTGGAATACAGTAAATTTCATTTGGAAGATAACATTGACACTTTACCCTTCGTTTCTATTTTAAGATCCCCATAGGAAAAACATGTCAGCCTACATTTCAACTTCCCAAAGCTGAAAGACTAGCCTTTTCTGGATGCACAAGTAGACAAAGGTATAAGCCAATCTTTTGTGGAATGTGCCTGGACAAGAGATGTTGCATACCCAACAAGTCTATAATGATTACGGTACAGTTTGACTGCCCCAAGGAAGGCACCTTCAAGTGGAAGATGATGTGGATTACATCTTGTGTTTGTCAGAAGACATGCAATGATCCAGGAGATGTGTTTTCTGAACTCAAACTTCTATAGATAATATGTATGGCAGTATGGGAGGGCAAGTGATCAAATGTCCTTTTCAAAAACCAGAATAGCATCACTGGCAAAATCAGTGACTGTATATTGATCTATCTTGCTCCTTTCAGAACTTACTATATTGTAAAAAGAAGTGGACTGTATATTCTAGTTTAAACAACTGTGAGATATTTTCTAAAGATTTTGGAAGGCAGTTGTATGTATCAGTGCATTATATCCATTTAGGATTAATGATACAGTTACTACATTTTCCATAATTGAAGCCAATTATGCAATTTTCTAGGCAGACTTTTTTTAAAAAAATTTGTAAATCTTTGGTAAAGGTTCTCTTGGAAAACTTCTTAGATGCTTTGAGTCCCTTTTGGGAGAAAACTAGAATATAAATCAAATAAAAATCTTTTTCTCTTTCTTCAGCTAAAAGAGCAAAACAAAGACATTGTGTAATTTTCTTATTGTATTTTTTTGTTCTTATCTGTGATGTGGAGTAGACTATTGTTTCAAACAGTTCTACAAACAACAGACTATTGTTTCTACAGTTCTACAGATAACAGACTGGATCAAGATATGTGTAGTGTGTAACACCAGTGAGCTAGTTGCTTCTGCAGATGCAATGAGGTGTGGCAGGATTTTTGTCAGTTTCCCCTCTCTTGCAGCTTCCTATGCACCAAAATATTTTCTAGAGGATGAAATCTTTCTAATTAAAAAAACAACAACCTGTTTTCTCCTTCCAGATAGGCCTCTCTAGATTCCAGTTCTTTCTACAAATAGAAGTCTCAGTGTAATTGAAATCACAGTATAACTGAAGTCAAATTTAATACTGCAATATATTTGAGCTTCAATATGTTTTGAGAATACAGTAATGGATATATCAGTCACTTATTCTGCTTAGAGCTAGTGCTATTGTTTTGTTGTCACACTCCAAGTGGTACTCTGGAGTAACTGGTCTTCAGATATATAAAAGTTTGGGGAGTGTTGTGAACAATGCTGTATTATAGTTTTTGTAATCACTGATTAAGATGCTGAATTACATTTTAAATAACTATATATTTTATTTTACAAATGAAACTGTTAATAAAAATATCATTTATAATAAATATCTACAAATAAAGTGACAATTATACAAAATATATTTGGTAAAACAAAGAAGTATCTAAACATCACAGTATATGAAGAAAGATTTGACAATATGCTTTGGCTTCCTTGATCAAATCAGCATGACATGAAACTGAACATATCCACTGTCCTTTGAAAACTAACATTCATTCTAATCATTACAAAAAGCAACTTCTTAAGAATGTAAACCAGACAAAATAATTCCTTGTGATTTCCCCACTGGACAGGATCACATTGACATAGCTTACTAGTGTCTTAACTGTTAAGGTTCTTCCTACCAAGCTCCTCGGTTGTTATACTGCTATCTCCAGTCTTGGGGGATCTATAGCTGGTCCACAGTTAGAAGCATCTAGTTGATTATATTCTTCTATTAAATCTGACAAAGATGAAAGGGCTTCAGAGAAAGAGCTCTGCTCCATCCCATCAACATGCAGATAATGATGAAGGTGAGCCTGCAAGAACAAATGTTACTTTAGTCATATGTTTAACTGGGGAAAAAAATAAATAATTGTTCAATACTACAAATCTGTTCTTCTCATATTGCTAAGCAGGTTGTAACCCTGATATGTGAACTTGTCTTGGATGAAGAATGTATGGAATGTGGCTTTCATAGCCCATTCCAGAGTCCACGGGTAGCTGGGGGAAAAGCCAGTATTTACATGCAGGGTATCAGAGAAAGGAACTGACAAAACCATCTCTGAGTATTCCCTTCCTAAGAAAAACCCTATGGAATTCATGGAGTCACCATAAGTCCACAGGCAACGTGAAGGCATATTCACATACATTTGGTACCAACTGTTTCCCAATGATTACTACAATATAAACACACATGAGCAAGGTAAAATTACATTACTACTTTTTCCATTGCACACCTTTTTCTTGTATAGCCTCATGAATCTGTCCCTGAGTTCTATGAAAGTAGGTTTCACGCAAGTGTTATTGGCCAGTGCCAACAAAGAATGTGAATGGCCTACAGGAGGAACTGAACACAAGCTCGTTTTCCATCCTTCTTGATTCCAGGAGACAAACTGAAGTGAAGGTTTCATCCTGCAACCGACAAATTTGAAGTTCAAATGCAAAAAAAGCAGGCAATAAAGTAAATAGTACGCAAAGCAGGAATGCCAATAGCAGATATGACTATTTGTCCCTGGTGATGCATTCATGCCATTTCAATTACTAGAAAGCCATTGCATTGTTAAATTAAAAAAAATCTTCTAAATTGTGTTCCATTAAAAGACAAGTCTTGGAGCGTAAATGTTAATTTACCAGCAAATAAGGGATTCCTATGGATGACATACTACGCTTTAGCTTCTAAAGCATCTACCTGAACAATTATATGCAAATCTGGCTTTATATTATATTTACAAATAATTCTGTTTCAAGAAAAAAAAAAGACTAGACTACATAAATCCCTCTAGGTTATTGAGAACATGATCCATCACCCATGAGCATGACTATGCATGAAGGAGAGGCAAGCACCAACTATGAAAACATGCTATTATGAACAGTTAATATATGTTGTCTGCAAACCTTTCAATGTTTCTACGAAGGTCTGAAACCTGTACATTTCCTCTCACTAGGAGGGCACAGGCAAGGTACAAGCTGTGCTTTGGGTCAGCTCGTAACAGTTGGTGATCTTTGCTAAAAGCATCTGAAAACATCTGGTCCAACCTGAGAGAGAGAGAGAGAGAAAGAAAGAAAGAGAGAGAAAGAATAGCTCACAGAGCTTAACAATATTAACAAAATCACAGCATTTGTCCATTAAATAGCTACTGAATATGTGCCAGAGAAATAAAAGTAAAATACTGACAGTATATAGTTTGAGAAATATGCTGAATCTTTGAATAACCACAGAATAAAAATAACAAGGAGTCTTGTGGCACCTTAAAGACAAACAGGCTTTACAGAAGATAAAAGTTTTTATCTTTTTATAGATATTATTATGCAGTTTCAATTCATCTGCAGATAGAAATGAGTTGTCATTCATGTCATATCAAACAAAAACAAGGGACTGCTAGACATTTTACGTGTCACAAGAATCCTTCTTGTTTTTGCTGCAAAAGACTGTAATAATGTCAAACAAAATTACCCACCTTCGTGAGGGTACGTTAACATCCGCTAATGTATACAGAGGTGTCAAGCTGGAAACCAGATAATGAAGTCGAGGAAAAGGAACCAAATTCATGCTGATTTCGTTGAGATCCATATTAAGGGAGCCTTCAAACCTAGCAGAGCTGAAAATGATGTGGATAATGCAAGAAATTAAAAAAGAAAAGTTTGTGACCGGATATTTAGTTAAATTCTTGGTCACTGAAAAAACATATGAAAATGATAAGTTTTTATTCTTTTCAGCATTGTTAACTCACACTGGTAAATTATACAATTTCCAGTAATTCTCACTAATGTCCCAGCCTCAACTATGATGAAGTATATAAACATCATCCTGAAGAGCTATAAGGACATCACTTGTGTGGTCTAAAAACTGCAACAAAGTTTTTGCTCTTGCCATTTGTGAAACAAGAGCTGTTTATTTCTACTCTGCCTCTCTTATTCATGATGATATCTACTATAAGCTTCACCTATAGTTGGGAATTAGTATTTGTTTCCAGCAAGTCCAGATAGAATCCTCTTATATGCCTTCTCTGATACTATTTGTCTTCTGAAGTCAACAATCTCAGTCCAAATGGGACTTGGTACACTAAAAGTGGAAGAAATCAAAGAGAAGTCTGTAACAGCCCTTACTTCCATACGGGCATATTTATGTACAGTGTGCTGTGTGAACCAGCCCATCTAGGGACTGTTATCACAGCAGTTTAGAAGTGATTCCCATGATTACAGTAACAGAAAACATTCTATCTGAATAATGAAAATTGCCGCCAAGACATTGCAGTGGCGTCTCTTATGGGCCCAAGTTTTCTGTGAGTGTATGTCCACAGGACCATTGTGTGCAATATATGGATTTTTAAAAAAATGTCTCAACTGGCCAAAAGACTCTCTTTTATTAGCTATCAAACCTGCATAATGGGAAAAAGTGAGCAGGGCTTGGTTGTAAAAATAGGAAGGTGTCAAGTGTCACATATTTATAAAACTTTTAGCATGAGTACTACTGATGAAACAGAGATCTGAACATTTTTTAGGGTTTTTGAGTTTTTAGAATTATAAAACAATTATGTAATTTAAAAGATTAGAAGAACAGATTGCTTACCTGTAACTGTGGTTCTTTGCATGGTCATTTGTGAGTTCACACAAATGGGGTCACTTGTGCCTACGCAATGTGTTGTTCAGAACCTTCTAGAGCCTAAGGACTGGCATCCATCTCCTGAGAGTATATAATCCCCTTCCCTCCTAAACCATTAGTTCCTTGGCTGACTAAGGCACAAGACTGAAGATCAACAGGTAAAGCAGGGCACAAAGGGGAGGTATGGCAAGGTTGTGTGAGTTCGCAGATGACCACTTGAAGAACCAATTACAGGTTAGCAACCTGTCCTTCTTTTTCGTGGTCTCTGTGACTCACACAACTTGGAGACCAGCGAGCTACTAATCATATGAGGTGGGAAGTGTTATGCCACAGAGGAAAATAAGGCTGCATCATCACGTGCTCTGTTGTCCAGCCTGTAATATGAGATGAATGTCAGCAGTTGGGATCATGTGGCTGCTTTACAAATCTCATGAAGAGGCACACTGTGGAGGAAGGCCATTGCGGCAGCCACAGCTCTTGTGGAGTTTAGCTGGAGAGGAGATTGCTTGCCAGCTAACTCACAGGCAAGGCAAATGGTTGAAGCCATGCACTTAGATAGTTTCTGTGAAGTTGACTTTCTTGGATATAGAACAACATACAAAGAGTTTGTTGGAGTCCCTGAACGATGCCATGTGCTTGAACATAGAAGGCCAGGGCCCAACGTGTATTGAGGCAGTGGAGGTTATGCTCAAAGTTTGAAGAAGGATGCTGTAAAAAGACAAGTAAGACAATGTTCTGATTGAGGTGGAAAGATGACACCACCTTAGGTAGAAAGGAGATGTCAGGGTAGAGGACAACCTTTTTCTTTATGGAAATGGATGTAAGGTGGGTCTACTCAGAGGGAGCAAAGTTCACCAGCTTTTCTGGCTGAGGTGATGGCGACTAGGAAAGCTGCCTTTCAAGAAAGGAGGTGGAGGTCACATGTGGACATAGGTTCAAAGGGCCTTTTGGAAAGGTGAGAGAGGACCAAAGGTAGGCTCCATGCAGAGACTGGAGAAATGGTTGGAGAGTGGAGATGCTTGTAACCAAGTTGGCCCCACTGTTGCTGGTGCCAAGAGATTGCTGAAAGGTAGCAGTTGACAAGAGGACAGCGAAAGGCCTATAGCAGATAGAAACCTAAGAACGTCTACAGTATCAAAGTTTTGATGTTGAGCCCTCTCTCCTGGAGAAAGTCACAGAATTTTGCCTATTTGTAGCATAAGATTGCCTAGTAGACAGCTTATGAACCAGCTGGATGATTCGCTTGACAGAATTGGGAAGAGTATTCAACAAAAGAGGTTCTATGCTGTCAACCTGAGGGACCAAATGTCAGGATGACTGATGGTACCACTGTGGATGGTGGAGAGGCTAGGTCTGAATGCAAACCTGATACCAACCTTGCAGAAGTGTCATCAGAGGGGTGGACAATGGTTGCCTCAGCCACCACGGTGCTATCAGAATTGCCCTGGCCCCGTCCTATCGAATCTTGGTCAGTACCTTTGAAACCAATATGCCTTGTGACCCACCAGGAAGGCTTGGAATGTTCTGTGGGTGGGCCTGATGGATACATGAAAGTAGACATCCTTCAGGTCCAACGTGGCAAACCAATCTCCCTTCTGTAGCAACAGCAATATGGAAGAAAGAGTTACCATCCAAAAGTGCTTTGGACGGATGTAATAATTCACACCTCTGACATCCAGGATGGGATGAAGACCTCAGTTCTTCGATGCCAGAAATTACCAGGAGGAAAAGTTGTAATGAAGAGCTACTAGAGGAATTGGTTCTATGGCATCTTTTTGGAACAATATGACAATCTCCTCATTGAGTACTGGGGAAGGGTGTGTGCCACGGACTTGCCCACTGGGGGAAGATGATGGAACTCTATGGTGTACCCCCGAGCAATATCTAAGACCCAGGAGTCCATAATGATAGAGGCCCAAGTCTGATGGAATTTGCTTAATCTGACCCCGAATAGACTGGGAGAGATGGTGCTCGCTGTGGGCATGAGAGGAGAAGATACATCACATCTAGAGAATAAACAGAGATGTTGATGGCACCAAACGAAGAGAGAATGATGCTGGTGGTGTTGATAGAAGTGATGGTGTTGGAAGTAGAAGAAAGTGAAAAGCCTCCTAAGGTGATGCAGAAAGGCAAAGTGGCTGAATGGCAAGAAAGGGTATTGTCCTCGAACCCATCAAACCTAATGTTTCATCTGATCAGAATGGTACCTCTTGTACTGAGTGGACTTGTATTTTGAGGAAGGAAGTTTGTGGGTTGACTGTTGTTGCGTGGACTGAGACTGGTGGTGCTGTTTACATGGAGTTGGGCTGTAAGGACACCTGCTAGTTGGAAAATAGTGATGGTACCGATACTGAGTTGCCATTGGAGGTTAAAAGCTGTATTTCTTGGTTGTGGTGTGTATCTTATAGGCATGGTCAAGCTTCTCATCTGTTGATGAACTGAAGAACTCTGCGTCGTTAAAAGGAAGGTCTTCAATCATTGACTTTGCTTGCTAGGAGAGACTTGAGGATTGCAATCATGCACGGCATCTCAAAGACACGGCACCAGCCAAGGCCTTACTGTTGTATGTTTGGCTGTTGTCAATAGGTTTCCCCATATAGGGCAGAGGCAATCCTTCATCCTCATCAAAGAGTAGGTCAAGGTATGGTTTAATCTTACTCAACAGAAATTTCTGATAAGCTCCCATACAGGCTGAATTGTTGGAAATTCTAAATAGGACGCCCATGTTAGACTAAAACCAGGGATGGGCCAACTGAATCCTTGGCAAGGATTTGAGGGTTCATGAATCCGAATCCTTGTGCCAAAATGGCAAATTGAATCTTTCGAATCCACCAACCAAGTTTAACTTTTTAAAATTGGTGCCTTCAGGGCCTGCCTGATTGGCCGGTAGGCCCCTGGGCATGTGAAAATCACGGAATAAGGCCACACGCACCGGCTGCTGCCTGTGCCCAGGGCTCCTGCCTGTGTTGGGTCATGCTGCTTGTGCCCATAGCCGCCTTGCTCTGCAAGGTAATATAATTAATCTGTATTCTTTTGACAAGACTGGAGGATAGGGATCGGGAATTATTGAGACTGGACTAGAGACTTGACTTGAAAGTCCCTTGCAGGACGTGAGACTGGACTTGAGGGTAGAGAATTGAGACTGGACTAGAGGCTGGTATTTTTTTTAAAGTGCCTTGTTGCAGGACTTGAGACTTGACTGGAGACTGCAGGGTACAGAACTGAGACTGGACTAGAGGCTGGTGTTTTTTGTTTTTTTTTTAGGTGCCTTCCTTGTTGCAGGACTTGAGACTTGACTGGAAGGTACAGTCTTCTTGAGATTTCAAAGATAGCTGAAAGATTCCTTTGCATAGCTCCCTTGCATCTCACTCTGGAGATTCAGCGACCTGGATATAGAGAGCATAAGATCTGCAAAAGCATGGACAGTATCTGTCAAAGATACAGAATTGCCAGGAGAGACCTGTGATTGAGGTAGGGGCGAATCCTCATCTGAAGCGGAGTCTGAAGAGGAAGTTGATGCCATTGATGGAGAATGGGGGCTGCAGTGTGGTGGAGAGCCCAGAACAGAAGCGAAGCTAGACAGAAAGTTGGGAAGGGAGGATCCTGGACCTGACAGATGTGAGTGGTAGATGGCTCTGATGCCTTGGTCTCGGCAGGCCTCCCCATAGAAGGTCTCAAAGATGAAGGAGAGGTTTGTTGTTGATGACACAGAGGCATACGCATGGATGAACAGGAGCATGACCACTGTGGAGAGGGAGAACAACGAGACCTACTGTAATAGTAGGGGTTTGTCGAGATAAGAGTAAAGGTGGGGGTAGTGACATTTACAGTAACAGTAGTTGAAAGGTAAGGTGACAGGTCTGGTAAATAGGATTCTCTATATTGATGAGATGAATGGTACCAATGGGCTAGAGAGGTATGGTGTCTTCGATCTGACCCGAGTGAGCAGCTATAGGATCTAGACCCATGAGAAGAGACAGCCAGTGACCAGGATGGCCGGTGACCTCTTGGTGAAGGTTGAAGATGAAGGAGGTGGAGCTGTCCCTTGTGCTAAAGTGTCAGAACTATGCTTGCGGTCGAGATGGAGAGTCCACATTGGGCAGTGCCAGGGATAGAGACTGACACTCTGACAAAAGAGACTGTCAGGCATGTGCTGAGGTGGAAGGAGGTGTGCCTGTCAGTCTCAAAGTAGACAAGAGCCTCTGGCCTTCCCTTGAACGCTGGCCAGTCAATACTGATGCACAGTGTTGAGCTGATGAGTGGTTTGAAGCCTGAGCCACAGAGGCGGATGAGAAGGCTCAGCCTGGGAGGTGCAATTGGTGGTGCTGAAGTCCTTCTCCCAAAAGAGAGCCTTGAGCCTATCTGCATGATTCACCTAGTCTGGGGCATGAACAGCTTGCAGTGGGCATAGGACCTAACGTCGTCATACCCCTCTCCCAGGCAAAGGAGGCACTCAGAGTGTCCATCTTTGTTGGGTATTTTACTGCCACAGGAAGAGCAGCATCTGAGCACTGCTACTGAGGCCATACAACAGTAGGCCAACACACACGGGAGACAGATAAACTGTTGACAAAGCCAAATCAGAACTGAGGAGAAGCCAAGAAAGCAGACAAAATTTCCAAAGTTGAAAGCCAAAGAGAGAATAAGCTAAAACACCAAAAATCAAACTTTAAGTCAAAGAGAAAGTCAGAGTCAGACCAAAATTAAAAGCTCTGAATGCGGCTCCTTAATGCCGATGCTGCTGAGGAAGAAAAGGAACTTAAGGTGTAGGCAGGAAGTGTCATGCTCTGCTTCCAGAACATGGACTCTGACTTGAGTCTGAAACAGGGAACATGCCAGAGGCTGAAACAAGAGACATGCCAGGACCTGTTGTACAGGAGGTTATTGCACCCAAAAGAAGAGCGTGCAGTGCCAGCTCCAGCACAGAATCCTGTACCTTCAGGAACAGAAGATAACTTACCTGTACCTACCTTTGCTAAGCTCAGACAGCAAAGAGAGAACCTGCGTCAATCTCAGAGGATTTATATCCAACAGCAATTATTTGGGCAGCAGCTGCATTAGTTTGCTGACTTATATAGGTGCTGCCCTTCCC
This sequence comes from Ctenosaura bakeri, assembly GCA_948474755.1. Classification (NCBI taxonomy): domain Eukaryota; kingdom Metazoa; phylum Chordata; class Lepidosauria; order Squamata; family Iguanidae; genus Ctenosaura; species Ctenosaura bakeri. Next base: position 24,541 of record CAOLHI010002763.1, on the reverse strand, counting down.
CTCCACAAGTTGTCAGAGCTCATCTGATCCTCCCAACTGCTGGAAAAATTGCTGTAACTCCATGCCTTGCTAACCTCGGAATTCTGTTGGTATTCTCGGAATTCTATTTATGACCTTATGCTCACTGAATAAGAACAGGTTGCTTACCGGTAACTGTGCTTCTTCGAGTGGTCATCTGTGCCTCACACATTGGGATCTTCGCGCATGCGCGGTAGCGTTCAGAAAGTTCTAGAGCTGAGCAGCTTGGTGGGAACCCCTTCCTTGCTCGTACTGAGCATGCTCAAACCGCCAAGCTAACGGTTCCTCCTCAGTTTTGAAGTCCGCCGAAGCAGGACCTGAAGAGGGGAAGGCTGGGTGTGTGTGTGTGAGGCACAGATGACCACTCAAAGAATCACAGTTACAGGTAAGCAACCTGTTCTTCTTCTTTGTGGTCTCTGTGCCTCACACATTTGGAGATTGTGTAGCTTTACCAATGGATGGTGGGACAGGTCCTAGAGAACAGAAGACAATACCACACGGCTGAAGCAGGCATCCCGTCGTGCCCGACAGTCCAGATGGTAGTGGCGCTCAAAGGCCAGGGGTCATGACCAGGTAGCCACACAACAAAGATCTTACAGATCAACTCCATGAAGGAGAGCTGCTGAAGATGCCACAGCCCTAGTGGAGTGAGCACAGAACAGGGCTGGCGAAGGCTGTTTAGCCAGTTCATACACCAGGAGAATGGTGTGAGCCAACCACTTAGAAAATCTTTGGGTGGACACCTTACGGCCCTTCTGATGACCATCAGAACAGACGAACAGGTGGGGAGTCTGACGAAAGGACGAAGTCCATTGGATGTGGGAGGCCAGAGCTCAATGGGCGTTGAGCGAATGGAGAGATCACTCCAGAGGCATAGGCGGGTCCAGACAGGAGGTGGGAAGGATGACATCCTGGTTGAGATGGAAATCAGGGACGTTAGGCAGGAAGGAGATGTCTGGACGCAGGAACACCTTGTCTTGGTGGAAGACAAGGAAGGGCTCATCTGACTGCAGTGCGGCAAACTCACTCGCTAAAGTGACAGCGACGAGGAAGGCTGTCTTCACGGTCAGGGGCCTTTCATCAGAAGTAGCCATAGGCTCAAAGGGCAGTTGCGTCAGCTGTGAGAGCACCAAGGATAGCGACCAAGGTGGAAGCAGTGAAGTTACTGGAGGATGAAGGTGTTGCAGTCCTTTCAAGATTTGCTTGGGGGTAGCAACACAGTACCACACGGCTGGTAGGCTACAGTAGCTGAGAGGTAGACCCTGAGAGATGGAAAGGCCAAGCCCCTATTCCCAAAGGTGCAGAAGGAAATGTAGCACGGTAGATAGGGTGAAATGCAGCACTGTAGGTAGGGTGACAGGCGATGTGGGTTCATGAGGGGCATCAGCGAGGGCCAAAAACCTCTACCACTTGTAGTGGTAAGACTGAAGTAGACTCCTTCCTGGCCGCAGCGAGGACATCCCATATAGCCAGAGCATCTAAGGAATTATCCTGCACATGTGGAGACACAGGAGTAGTAGGTCTGGGTGCGGCACGAGACCAACTGAGTGCTAAAGGAGGTCTGGTGCGGAGGTCTGGCACTGATGAAAGCTTGGCATCCGTCATTACCGTGACCCGAGGAGAGGGGTCAATGAATGGGATCCTTGAGATTAGGTACCGGAGGGAGAGCCACCACAGGAGAAAGCATCGCACCTGTCAGGGAATCTGAAGTAGGAGGCCCTGGTCGTCTCGAAGAGGGCTGAAGACCCTGATGAACCAATAATGCGGTGGGCGGACATGAAGGCAAGAGAGGTAGGTGACTGCCGTCGTTGCCGTCATGTAGCCGAGAAGTTGCTGGATTCTCCTTATGGAGACTACCCGGGCACGGAGAAATACGGTAACAGCCTGGCGCAGAGTGCGGGCCTGTTTCACTGGAAGGAAGGCTTTGGCAGTGACAGAGTCGAGAGTGGTGCCGGTAAAGTCCAGAACACGGGTTGGCTCGAGGTGAGACTTCTTGGGGTCCACCTGGAGGCCAAGGTCGGGGAAAAGAGGCAGTGCAAGGTGAATGTCCTCATACAGTTTCTGCTTCCAGGATCGATCGCAAGGTACCATCCAATTTCGGTGCCGTGAAGTACCGGGGAAAAGAAGCCGATGGTACTGGCCAAGGACGGAACCCATCCTATGGCCACTTTCTGCAGCAAGGACTGTATCCTCTTTAGCAAAGCTGGATTGTCCGGGGTGGAGTGGGAGATGACTCGAGGTGGTATACTTTGAAATTCGATGGCATAACCAAGACAGACAATGGAAAGAGCCCAAGGGTCCGTAATGATGTGACGCCGTTCGCTGAGATGGCGGGTCAGACCCGAATGGTCGGCAAGCTGGTAGGCAGGAGAAAGAGTGGATGTGGTGGCGACCTGCAGCGGAAGTCAAAACCATGACTTCACTGTGGAGTGAGGATTCATCGACGGTCGCTGCCTTGACAAGGTCCTGCGCATCGAAGACGGACGCGAGGACCAAACTGATGGCGTGGCGATCGGGATGGTTAAGAAGAGGTCGACCAATGCCAAGAAGAGCAGGAAGCGAAACTGCGACGGGACTGCGGTGTTTGATGGATCCCCATCCTCTTGGCCATAAGATGCGCCTTGATGAGATGATCCATGGCGCCGTCCGTAGTTGCATGGAACAGGCCCTGTCCATCGAAGGGTAAATCTTGGATGCGCTTCCTGCTGTCCTCTTGAAGCCCCGCGGACCGCAACCAAGCAAATCGCCGAAGAGCAACCGCGTCAACCATCACCCAGGCTGCTTCCTCGACCGCGTGCCGGGAGGACAGGATTTGCTGGTTGGACAAGGCCACCAATTCGTTGTAGAACTGGATGGCGCTTGTCCTAAGGTCATGTAGAAGATGGGCCAGCAAGGGATAGAACCTGTCCCAGATGTACCGCTGGTACGCAGCAAGGCAAGCCTGAGTGTTCGAGGTCCTCGTGATGAAGGAAGACGCAGAATAGAAACGTCTTCCAAACGAATCTAACCTGCGACCTTCCCAATCAGGCAGAGTGGTATGAGCCCTCTTACCACCTTTTGTCTGGGATTATTCGACCACTATGGAATTTGATACCGGGCGGTTAAAGAGAACATCAACATCCTTCTTTTGGGTCCTGTAAAGGTGCTCCAGACGATGAGGGATTGGCTGCAGAGAGGCTGACTAGGCGCAAGGATTTTTCAATACCTCCTGCAGAACAGGCAGGAACAGTATCGGTGCTGCTGATGGTGGATGAGGGTCCACGCAATGGAAAACCGGGTCCTCCACTGTCAGAGCTGGTTTCGAGACATCGAGGCTGAGGGTGTTGGCCATTTGTAGGAGGATGTTTGAGAATTGCTTGACATCCTCGGGTGCCGAGTCTGGGGTTGGCTCTCCAAAGGCCAATGGCGGAGACGAGTGCGACTCAGGCGTGGAGTTGCTGGAATCCGAGTCCGACTCATAGAACTGGGAGGAATGCAAAGGAGGCCCGTGGTCACGAGGCAGGGCTGGCAATGCCGCAGCCTGCAGAGGCAGAACAGGTGCAGAGGACAGTACTGCAGATGGTACTGAAGGTAGGGTGACCGGCGGCGGTGCTGTCGAGGATGGTACCAGCAGAACAGCTGTAATTGGGTGCACAATCGACTGGGTTGAGATTGGAGCCGTCGATGGCTGTTGGGGCACTGGATGGGCCTCAGTAGTTGGGCGAGAAACAGTCGCTGAAGCTCGATGAGGTGGTGGTACCAGCCGGTGGCACAGCAAGCAGTCCTTGGATCAATGGTCGTAATACGGAGACCGTGCTCTCAATCGGGGTGGAGACCTTCGGTATGGAGACTTCAGGCGGTACCAGGACACTGAGGATGGAGATCGGGACCAGGACTGACGGCAGTACGGCGACCAGTGATGGATGTCAGCATGATGCTGGTCTCTATACGCACGAGGGGAGCACGAGTAGTACGATCCCAGCTGCTCCCGCCATACGTGCTTGTGGCCATAGCGAGCAATGTATGAGGCTGACAAGAACCGTGAGTCGAGCCTCGTCCGAGACCTGCCACGATTAGGGGCGGCTTCCTGCCACTGTGGGGATCGCTGCCTGTCTGCAAGGCTCAGAGAGTGCACTGGACTATGATGGATGCGGTCATGGGAAATTGCCCTCTGCTGAGACAGAGCTTGTGGAGTATCCAAGGCAGGGCAGGAAGGTTCCAGACGGTCCAGTCCATGTTCGTGTTGACCGTGCAGTAAGGCTGATGCGGCCACCCCTGGTGGATCCGGTCGAGCCAGAGGCTCCTCCAAGGCTGTCGGTAGGAGCACCACTGGAAGGTGGGCGTTGCCGGGCTCCGCGGAAATATTTGAGGCATCTGCCTCCTCAACCGTAGCCATCGTAGGTTGGGTCAGCGGGGGTGTTGGGAGACGAGATGACCAAGTAGCCGGTGAAGATGACCGGTGTTTCTCCTCCTCCTTCTTCTCCTTTAGTGAGGGGTGTAAAGAATGTGAAGAAGGCCATTTCCGTTGAACTGCCACGAGAGGCTTAGAGGGTTGGACCACCTGTGAGCCCGCAGAGGCATCCCCCGATGACGAGGAGGCGATCGGCATCCTGTAAAGCTTCGGAATCCAAGGCAAAGACATCGAGGATGGTACTGAGCCCGGTACCATCGAAGTTGGTATTGCCGAAGTCGGTATCGCAGCCATTGATACCGACGAGGGTGTGGTCGCAGGTCGCGTAACAGTGGAGGAACGCGAAGCCATGGAAGCAAAGAGGGCAGTGTTCTTGGCCACCTGCTCCTTAATTTTTAAGGTTTGCTCCCAACAGTGGGACTTCAACCTTGAAGACCTATTTCGCAGGGTCTGTGCTGTAAATTCCCTACAAATGGAGCAGGCCCACATGTTGTGGGCCTCTCCAAGGCAGAAGAGGCACTCGGAGTGCCTGTTGGAAAGGGCGATTTTTCAACCACACGAGATGCAGAGTTTAAACAACGAAGACATAAGAATAAAGAGAGGAGTTCTCACAAAAAAAGTCCGAAGAGGAAAGAACAAAGATGAAAAACACAAAAAAGAAGCTGCTCAAGCAGAACCTTCCGTTCGCTGTGAACATGCTGGCGGATGAAAGAAAACTGAGGAGGGACTGTTAGCTTGGCGGGTTGAGCATGCTCAGTATGAGCAGGGGGAGGGGTTCCTGCCAAGCTGCTCAGCTCTAGAACTTTCTGAACGCTACCACGCATGCGCGAAGATCCCAATGTGTGAGGCACAGAGACCACAAAGAAGAAAAGTAATGAGCTGTGAGCTATTCTGTTTATTTAAGCTATCAGCTGTGCCACCCTGAATGAGATAGAACAGGAAGGGCGTTATATACTCTCAGGGGATGGAGGCAGGGTTCATACCAAAATACTCAGGCTCTAGAAGGTTTTGAACAATGCAAGCACAAGTGACCCCATTTGTATGAGTCAAAATGATCATGAAGAACACATATATACATATGAAATGAGTGAGAATTATGTGCCCTTCATATTATGTTAAAGTATGACTCCCAGCATTCTTCACCACTATGTTGTCTAGAGCAGCTGGAGATTGCAGTCCAACAATGTCTGGGGTCAGCTCCATGACTTCCACCCCGGCACAGAATCACCTTAGAACTCAACATGCAGAATCATCTTCAGGAGCCATGGATTCAACCACAGCTTAAAGAAATGAAAATGAGGTTGTGACCTGCGAAACTCTTAACTACCACTGTTTTCTTGGGTTCATATAATGCAAGCCATGAGGTTAAAATTTCCCCTCCTTGTGCTATCTCACCCTGTGAAATTAGCATTTTCTGTCTGCAAATGAAGTGATTTCTTTAATCGATTAGGGACTTCCAATTTTCTTATCATCAAGTTGTTAAAACCTCCCCCCAGAAAAAACAGAGTAATAATTATTTTACGAATAGAATTTTCAAAATCTCACCTTGTCAAATTTAACAGTAAGTTTGCCACAATATTATTCATAGCATCAAATGGTTTTTCCCGATTATGTTTTATTCCACCTGCACTTGAAGTTATCAAGCTGGTTTGCTTTACAGTTGATCCTAGCTTTCCAGAGTTGGTCATCTGATGAATTTTGCTGACTATATCAAATAAAGACTTGGAGGGAAAAGTGAGAAAGTTTGTAAAAAATCCAATGTGAAAAGTAAGTTATATGTTGCATAACGCTATGCACGTCTCTTCAGAAATAAGCCACAATGAGTTCACTGGGGCTTTCGCTCAGGTTAAATGTTTATGCAGCCTCTATATTCTTCCGAGTTATTTCCAACATGTTTGAAAATAAAGAAAAAAAATACTTGGCATAGACCAATGTCAACAAATCCCACTGATTTCAACTCTTAAATATGACACAAGAAGCAATGTCAAATGGCCAAGATTAGTTGAAATGACATTAAGCCAGCTGAAGCTATGCTGAATCTAAACTCTTCTCATCCTTCAAAGGCTAGAATTTAGGACCTTCACACTGACCTAGCTTCACCCTGGCTTTGTAGCTGTGCCCCTGGGGCAGAGGAAGTCTGATCTGACATAATTCAATTACTCTGTTACCCCCACAGCTTCTCTGCTCCCCCCCTTTTTTTTTTTTTTTTGGCTTCTGAGAAACAGAGCTGGAAGAGACCACAAGGACTATCAAGTCTAACCCCATGTCATACACGAGCCCCTGCCAGTAGATTTTAGTTAGCAGGGCAGTTCTGTTGGTAGATCTATTCAGTCAAGACTTTGGCTCTTAACCTACATAGCAGAAGGATATCTTTATTGTATTTTAAACTGTTTTAATTTTGTGCTTTTGATAGAATTGTTTTTAAATTTCAGTATAGTAAGATTTTCGCTGTACTTTATTCAAATTTGTTGTAAGCTGCTTTGGGTTCCTTTTTGGGAGAAAGGCAGAACAGAAAGTAAATAAATAAATAACCCAAAAGAAGGGTATTTCTGTCAGCAGCAGATTATTTCGACAGGTAGAAAAAAATTGTGTCTAATACTGGAGCCTGCCACATCTCCTGAGTTAGTTATTGTAAAGTCTAGTTCCACTCCAGTGCACTTGAAGCCTTTTTAGATGTTTTATGTTTGATTTTTAGTCACATAAGTCTTTGTGGGAGCAGCTTAGGCAGATACATTTTCTTGTTATTAAAATCTTTCCATTCCAACTTTTGAACTAGAAAGAACCAGTGTGCTTCACAAATTTGATGTATGTATACGTGTTAAAAGGTTGTATAAAACAAAAGCCAGAAATACAAACCAGCAGAAGCTACTAATACTTGTCATTCAACAGAAGATGAAGGAGAACATTTTCTCAAACTCCAGTGATCCTGAAGGTTAAGATGCAAAGAAGGTGGAGTGGAATGAATTTCTCTAGGGAATTTTTTTTTACAATTTTGGAGTCAAGTAATTCCTTAATACTCAGTGGAGGGACCTAATTTAGGACTCTGAGAAAAATCATAGTAAATTATATTTTCCAAGTCCTTTTCTTTCAAGATGACAACGCTACTAGAATTTCAGAATTTTCAGGTCTCTACAGCCCGAGACAGGGGACACAGATGCTACCTCTGTAGCTGTAACATGTTCTTCATTCTTCACAAAGGTTGGCTGTCCTTTACTCATAATAAATTTTAAGCTTTTTACGCTAAAAAAACAACATCACCATACATCCCCTTTGTTCCATTATTAAAAGTAACAGCTTACTTTTCATTTAGACTTTAAACAAATCTTTTGCTTCAACATTTATCTTGTGTGTACTAAAAGGCGTACATTTTTTCTGCTTACTTGAAACCAATAACTGAATTGACAATAACTTAAAACATGTAATCAAGATGCCATGTATTAGCTGTTACTAAAATATTTCTTAGTACACATTATCACAACATGAAAGCAACACTGCAGAATCACACTACGTATATGTCATACACATACTATAGTTACTTACTTCATTTTCAATTGGCAATACACAGTCTGCATGGTCATTGAGCTCTTTCATAGCTAACACACTGTTATATGGAGATGTAATGACATCATCCTCATGAGATGGATAAACTGAAGTAACAAACCTATACACTTCTGGAAATTCATCCTCAAGCATTTTTAATATAAATGTACCAAGCCCAGATCCTGTTCCTGGAAACAAGATAGAAAATAGTTACAAAGATAAGAAACCATGTTTTGCCATTTCTGTTTGCTACTCTTGATTTCTTATAAATTGTAAGACAACTAGCATCAACCTGGAAGCTGTGGATCAATTACTGTTCTAAGCTATCAGGCTGGCTATTCATAATAAACACTGCTTGTAAGAGTAGTGTTCTTTTACCTAGGGATGCTAGGAAAGAAGGAATCTGCATTACTTTGATTTATTCAATCTGTTCTTTACATTTTGTGGAAGTGCAAAGAAAGCAGCAAACCAAACAGGAAAGAAAGGCAACCCCATGCTTTAGAACCAGAGTGGAGGAACCAGTACAGCATGAAATCTTAATTGACATGCAGCACCAAAAATATTTTACTTTGTCTCAGGTCTGAAGTCAGTATTTCCTCAAGTTTCTAATAATGGCTACTGAGGCAGAAGATCCCACTGAAGTCAGTATACACTTAAATGTGGTTTTTTTTCCAAATGTTGTAATGGATAATCTTCAAGCAAAATTGAAAAGCTGTAACTGATGAGAATAGGGCCTAAATACCCTAAAGGCAGCAGATGCTGTCTGATCTTGGAAACTAAGGACGGCCAGCCCTAGTTAGCACTCAGATGGGAGAGCACCAATGAATAACAACAGCTGTAAGTTACATTTCAGAGGAACAAGTGGCAAACCCACCACTGACTATTCTTTGCCTAAGAAAACCCCAAGAAATGCTTGTGGTCGCCATAAGTTGGCAGGCAAGTTGAATGCACATATGTACATATAGCTGATTAGGGCTGCAATTCCTGAGAGCCTTTTCTAAATTAATATACTTTTTGAAATCAATGACACATTTCAGAGTGCCTTCTCCATTAACTTTAAACACATTCTTCACATGTTTGTATTTCTGGATTACTGCTTCTATGATCATTGAAAGCTTTTTTCTGTTTTACCTCTGCTGGTTTCAATACTTACCCCCTCCCATGGAGTGAATGATAAAAAAGCATTGTAGACAGTCACAGTGCTCAGCGGTCTTCCTCAGCTTTTCCACAATTTGGTCTTGGTACTGGCAGCCATACATTTTATGGCCCACAGCCCTGAAAATATGAAGTTTTTAAAAAGTATCCTGTCTTACTTACTTTCCTTTTAAATTTCCAGTTTAATCAGAATAGGTTTAGCCAGACCAAGCCATGTGAAACAGAGCTGGCAGAATAAGACATTATTCTTCTTCCCTATAGGGGTCCCTCTAGGCAAGTGGTATGGAAAAGACCCATCTCCATATACAGGGCTGACTTAGCTATTCTGTGCCTGAAGACTCTCTTTGCTCAGTTGAAGAAAAAGAGCATGGCTCCATGTTGAAAGCGTAATTAAAAAGACTACAACAGCATGAAAAAAAAATCAAAACGGCACAAAACAAAATGATACTTGACCAGGTTTTTACCGGAATCTGGAAAGAATTAAAAACAAAGGCTAAGAGATGCACAGAAAAAAGGTATAAGAGGTTTCAGTGGCTGCACAAAAGCTCCAGTTCTACAGGCTTGCACTTCTCCCTCTCTTTTGGCCCCCACTGCCTCATTTAGCTCTTGTATTCAGAGGTATTTGATCTGTACGCCTGAAGGTTTTCACAAACCTCTTCTCTTAAACTTTTTTTCTGTGTCAGCTCTTTCTGTTATTAAATTGTAAAATTTTAAGGACTGAATCTGAGGCTGAAATTTTATTGCTGTCTTCTCTGAGAACTGCTATTGCAATAGTCATTTGGATTGGGGAAGCTCCCTATGTAACAAACCCAGTGATTACACAACCTCCCCCCCCCAAAAAAAGCACAGACTCTTCTTGGTTTTGGTTGCAGCTCTCTGAACTGTCCTTTGATAAGATAACTCTCTGTCCTCTGCCTGAATGGTGATTAGAGGTAAAGACTGAAAAGCATATTCTGCACACACACACACATATATAAAATCTCAGCTTGCCTTCTGAGTTGTATCAGAATTTCTCACATGCATGCATAGGAGAAGGAAAACAGGAAAGGCTTCCAGAGGTAGATATCCTTTATTTTATTAATAAATAAATATTTGCCATCACTTAGTAAGTTTTCCCTAATGTAGTATTAAGGAATTATTTCCAAGTTCTGTGCTTGTTCCCTTGGCTCTCAGTTTTATTTAGAACTGCAGAATTATTAGAAAGGTGTTAAAACTGCACTGTGTTTTGGTAACATTATGCCTGATCTATTTTATTCAAAACTGCCCTTTTCATTACAGCACTACTTAAAAACATTTTGAAAATAAAGCTGAGGATTTCTTTAGCTTAAAAATCCATTTTCCTTCTTTTCTTTGGTCAGCTGTTCACATCCCTCATTGGATTACTGTTTGAAATGAAGAAGCAGCATCAAGAGCAGATGACTGACATCAGACTCTGGTCCAGCTGGAGTTTTCACCCACTCCCAGCATGGCTATTTCCCATCAACTGGCCTGTGGGAAAGATTCCAGGAGAGAGAAGCCAGTAGGAAAAGATAGCAAGACACTTTTGCTCCTTTTCCAGAGGGCGATCTTCCTTCAGCTGGGAAGGATCCTGATTACCAGTTAGATGCTGATACCATTTAATGTTATTTTAGAAAATATGTTAAGCCAGTCATTAATCACCTTGGAAGGATCTGCATCTGTGCAGGGGAAAATATACTTGCATGAATTAAATAATAAGCAGTACTATATAACACATGAGAGCCAGTGTGGTATAGTGTTTGAGCACTGGACTATGGCCCTGGAGACGAGAGTTCAATTTCCTGCTCGGCCATGGAAACCCACTGAGTGATCTTGGGTGAGTTATACACTCTTGGTCCCAGAAAACCCCATGATAAGAGTTGCTTTAGGGTCATTATAAGTTGGAGATGACTTGAAGAGACACAACCACAAAATACTTCTATTCATGTGTGTGTATGTATGTGTGTATATATATATATATATATATATATATATATATATTAAATTTGTTGAGAAGGAAAGAGTGCCATGCTGGGTATGACATGCTGATAACATGGATCTACTACTTTGTGTTTTCATAGAAATCATAGAGTTGGAAGAGACCGCAGGGGCCATCCAGTCCAACCCTCTGCTATGCAGGAACACGCATCAAAGCACTCCCAACAAATGACCGTCCAGTTTTGATTTACTAGTTTGTGCTATTCTTAATGGGCCAAACCAAATTTTACAGCTAGCTAAAGTACACTCATTGAAATGAACAAGACTAATCACTTAACTTTAGTTCAACTGATTTCAATGGGCTGACTTCAGCTGCAACTAAAGCTGGATTTGGTCTAATGTGCTCATTCAGTCTGGGGGCTGCAAAAGATAAAAGCAGTTTCTTTCTACTTTCTCTAAGACATTCCTGTATGAACAGTGGATGAAATAAAATTTTGTCCTTACCAGTTGTTCCCTGAGCCAGAAACATCTGTGATTAGCTGCTTGCTATCAAAAACATCTCTCAAAGGCCCCTGTAGAATTTCATTCACTACACCCTCTTCCATGTCAATCAGCAAGGCCTTGGAGATGGAATAAAAATAATTTAGACTTGTCTTTAAAAATCTTACACAAAAATTAAAATGGGACAGAGAAGATAATTTTCACAAAGCCACTGAATAAAAAAGCCAGCTTTGGAAAAAAGTGCCCTAATTTTTATGCTTTGAGATGGAATTTAATAAAGATAATTTCAGCTACCCCCATTTAAAGAAGCTCAGAAATATAATGCATATTTGCAATACAAAATCTAAAATATAATTTTTATACTGACAAAAGGCTCTTCCCATGTAAAATTAAAATAAATGCTACTAAGCTTGCTAATCTTTTCAGAATGCTACATGTAACAGTTACTCTCAATCTTTTCTCATCCAACGTGACTGCTCATCTTTGTTATTCTTTGAAGTTTCTCTGATTAACCTTCACAGTTCTGAACGACGACTTTCAGGTCAAAAGTATTTTAGCAGTAGCTAAATGTACAACAAGGAGAACTGGACTGGTTGTCCACTGCTAATATAAAATATAATGGCATTCACTTTTTCTTTACTATGTTACAGAGCCATTTTAAATGTAGGAGTTACATCTATTAGGCTGTTCTGCAAGAAGGAGGGCATTAAATTGGGCCCTTCCTCATTTGAACAGATATATGCTTTTATTAATTGGATTCTGAAAGTGTGGAAAGGATAGCTGGATTTAAGGAGAAAGCTGCCAATGTCACAGTCTTTGCACGCACAGTTCCTGCTTGAATTAGAAATGCATGTAAAACCTACCGGGCCCACTCTGTGCTGGAACAGGTATATATCACTAACAGATCCATAACATTCTTACATTGCTTGGCATTGTAATTTGATTTCATTTCCCAATTTTGTTAAAAGGAACATTACTGAAAACCACTGGGCAGAGTCCACCAAGGCCCCATACTTAAGTTAGCTACAACTGCTTCAAGTTCCAATGATTTTAAAGGTCCACTTTGGATCAAACTCATAATCTTTAGTCTGCTGTCACTTCTTTCAAGTGAGTCTGGAGTTTTTGAGATGCCTTGTTTTCAATGATAATAATAGTCGGCCTTCCACATTTGCTAGGCTTGGGGTGCAGGACCGTTGCAAAAATGGGAAAATCACAATTATCAAAAGCTGTGCATGTCTGTGGGAAGGGGGCTGAGCCATGGTGGCCAGAATTGGCAGCCAGGATCCAAACCAGGTCAGGGAAAAGGAGGAGGCCCATCTCCTTTCCTGGGTGTGGGTGGCACCAGGAGGGGGTTTGTGGTGCTGAGAAATTGGGCTGCAAGTCATCCTAGCTGGCCAAGCAGTGGCTGGTGGAGGACCAGATGCAAATCTTTAAAGGGCTGCATTGCCTGATCTGAGTTGCCAAGAGGGAAGCCTCCCTGGAAATAATGCGACTGAAGTTGGGGGGCAAGGTTGAAGAAACTCACAAATAATCAGATCTGCGAAAGCCAAAGCCGCAAATGTGGAAGGCTGACTGTAGCTTTGTTTTTGCATTTTCCTCTTCTTTGAAAACACATACAGAAGTTGTATTGAGGTTTGCACTTCAAGTGTTGAATGGTGTTATGAAAGTGCACATTGATTTCCTTTCCTTCTATTTGTCTTCAAGAAGATATTTCAGTGTACTGCATTTTTCCTGCTTCTCCCCACTGTAAATTTCAATCCAATAACCCAATGTTCAATAGGATTATTTCATTACAAAGAAATGTAATATCAAAACCATCACTGTTGTTACCACCCCTTACCCACCTCATCCTGCAGAATAGCAAAATTGGCATGAAATATCATTTTAATATAAAAACTAGACACTTATGGCTGAGAAACACACAGTAAGTAGGACTCTGGCTGTAAGCCTGGGCTAGTTTAGGATAGTCTCAGAATGGACAGGTCATAAGGTCAAGAAGAATAGGGTGGGAAAGCCCAGCATTAATAGGCTTCCAGTAATCCTATCAATGATCTGATATCTGAATACTGCCCAGGAACAGCAGGCAACCGTCCCTGCTGTGTGCATTTCCTACAGAGACCTTTCCCATTCACATTAGCCAACTAAGACATTAAGAGGCTTTCAGGACTCTACTGAATGCTCTGTCATCCAAAGTAAGACAATCAGTCCATTCCAGACTTCTTTTGTTTACTCTTCCAGACAGCCATTAACACTTGTCCCTTCAGGGTAGGAAAAAGGGTATAAAAACCCCAGCTCCAGCCCAGGTAATTTTGCAACAGGCTAGCAGCTTGGGCATTACGCCGCACCCCAGACTCTTGTTCCTCTGTGCTGCTCTCAAGCACTCATGTTTGAGCCACTCATCTTTGAGCCTCTGCTCCAGGATTGGTAAATGTTACCTTCTACACCCAAAACGTCTCTCTATCCAATCCTTTCTCTATCCCTCACTAGCCTTGTGTGATTCATGAGAGTGCTTGATTTCTTGTGTGTCTGTTAATTTCCAATAAAAACACCCTGTTTAAACTTTTAACTGGAGTCGTACAGTTGGTACTAGTATACACAGGTGAAAAGATCCTGTGGTTACCCCTTCTCACAGGCCTTCTTTGAACTTTAATTCTCTCACTTTCTAAGGTCCTCCATCTTTTGGCATAACACTCTGTTCATGACCTGCATTCCTTAATGAGCAGTTTGCAAGCTATATTTGTTCTTCAGTCTAGCAACTCTATATTCAGTTTCTATAAATATCCTTTTAATAGGAGACATGCTGTTTTTAAAACGAAACCTAAAATATTAAGAGACATATCAGAGGCATATAAAAAGTATAAGGATCAACATAATTATAGATTTTCTTCTTACACGGGCTTTTAAGGAACAGATTTTTCCTCTGCAAGTGTCAGCACCATCCCCATCTGTTCTACAAAAAATCAGAAATTAGATTAATGAATAAAATCACGTAGAGGGACCACACACAGAATATCAGAATATTGTATTTTTCACCTTTTCTTTTAAAGTTTAACATTATATTATAGAAAGAAGAACAGCAAGAAAATATAGAAAGACAGCTGATTGTACAGATGTCAGTTTTTGTTCACTCTTAGAGAAGCCTGGCATACAAAAACTGGAAAAGCTTTTCCTTTTGTGGAATCAAGGCAAGGGGGAAATTCTGTCTGTTACCGGAAAAATTAAGCAGGTGAAGGAGCATGGCCACTTTAAAAAAAAAACTTGCATATTGAAAAACTGTTAGTAATTAGATCTCAGAAGACATTCTCTAATTTTGTTAGAACACACTATAAAATGAATTATTCAGAGCCTTGTTTTATGAATCGTCTCAAATGCAAGAAGCAGTTTTTCCTCCAGCACAACATGATAACTGACCCTATGCCTATAGACCAGAACTTTCCAAACTGTGACATCTGCAGTGTGTAGGTATGTCACGTGACGTAATGGGTGGAGGGACTTACCCTCCTCCTGCTGCCGCCCTGGGCCAAGGAAGACCCCAGTGAGGGCGGCAGTGGTGGGTTAGAGCCACGTGGAGGGGCTGCCTCTCCTGCTGCTGCAGCCTCCCTGGGCCAAGGAAGACCCTCGTGAGGGTGGCAATGCTGGCAGGCCATGCTCAGGTGGAGAGGCTGCCTGCACTTACTGAATTACTGTGTCACAAAATGATGCATGTCTAAAAAGTGTGTCACGATGAAAAGTTTGGAAAGCTCTGCTATAGACACTATTGCAACATAGCAGAAACCCAAGGTGGAGCAGCAGCCCTCTGCAAGTTGAGCAAAAGTCTAGAAAGTTTGGAATACTATCTTCTAAATCAGTATTAGGGACACTCCCCTTATCCAGCGAAAGACTGAGACTGATAACTGTGATTCTGACTCCAAAATAATAATCACCAGGCACCAATGCCTAGTCAGTATCTGTCCAACATAATAAGTGACAATGGTTAGACCTCATCTTGAATACTGTGTCCAGTTCTGGGCATTCAAGAAGGACATGGTCAAGCTGGAGAAAGTCCAGAGGAGGGTGACCAAAATGGTGAGAGGCCTGGAAGCTATGTCCTATGAGGACAGACTTAGAGAGCTGGGTATGTTTAGTCTGCAGAAGAGAAGGTTAAGAGGGGACATGATAGCCATGTTTAAATATTTGAAGGGATGCCACACAGAGGAAGGAGAGGGCTTGTTTTCTGCTGCTCCAGAGACCAGGACAAGGAGCAATGGATTCAAGCTGCAGGAAAAGAGATTCCACCTGAACCTCAGGAAGAACTTCCTGACAGTCAAGGCTGTCCGGCAGTGGAATATGCTGCCTTGGAGTGTAGTGGAGTTTCCTTCTTTGGAGGTTTTTAAGCAGAGGCTAGATGGCCATCTGTCAGGAGTGCTTTGAGGGTGTTCCTGCATGGCAGGGGGTTGGACTGGATGGCCCCGTGGTCTCTTCCAACTCTACATTTCTATGATTCTAATGGCATGCCATATATTGACAATATAACTGGGTGCTACCAAAGCTTTTGTCTATTGATATTTCACATATTTACAGTGGGGTTGCTGTTTCCGTGAGGGACTGGTTGCAGGACCCCTCAGATACAAAAAAATCAGCCTTGCAAGGCTTAGTGAGATTGCAAAGTGAGCCTTATACAGGAATCTCTTATTAAAAATGGCATAGAATAATCATGGAGGTGACAGCAAGTCCCAGCTGCCAGGCATGCTGCATTCTTCGGGCTCCCTTGCTTCTGCAGCTGCCCTACATCATTTTTAATACTGTACAGGCTTGCTGGTCTCACTGCAAGCCTCGCAACACTTGCAGAGAGATTGTGAAGCCTCAGAAGGTGAGGCTCATACAGTGGACTCCTACAGAATTAAAAAGAAGGAAGAAGCAGATGGCTAGTATGCTCCCCACCGCAGATTCAAATGTATAGTATTGTGTACATTTGAATTTGGTGTGGGTAAAATTCACAGGTCCCAAGCTTGCTGATATGCCAGGTCCACTGTACAAACTGCAAAGGGAAAGAAATACACATTGCAAATCCACACCCATTTTCTTGCAATTAGTATCTTTGAACTGAATGGGCCTTACTTCTGAATAGGTATTATATATATATGTATATGTGTGCACGCATTCGCGTGCGCTATCAAAAAATTTAGTAGTTGGGATATAACTAACCAGTAAATTCAGACAGGCATGAGAGATAAAACAAAATATTGATCACCTTGTAGTGGTACAAAGACTGGTGTATTTTCCTATAGACATCAAACAAGGGAAAATTCAAGATGCCTTTAACAAACTGATGTTTACAACCAAGACTTGATTGTTTACAGAAGGAAAACTTACCTAGTATTCACATTTCGAAAGAAACTGCTTAATGCTTCATCATAAATTCCTTTCTGATAAAGAAGCGTAGCGTAAGTATAAACTGAAGACTTATAGGTCTGCTTAGATTTCCAGCATACATATTTAAAAATAAATTAATCTTCTCAGATTATGCACTCTGCTAACATCCTCCAAATATCATCGTAGTTTGAAGTCCTACGTCTGCTATGAGGTGAATGGGAATGCCCCATATACAAAGAATTGTAACCTTTTTATTGATTGGAAAAGGCACACCACACAAATTAGAAGCTCAAAATACAATATACAAGTTCTAGATTTTCATCAAAATGCTCTAGAATTTAGTTTCTTTTTTATATTATATTCATGGCCATGCAGTCTAGCTTGACGCCCCCTCCCCCTACCTCCAGGACAGGTAAAATGAGCTTTTATTTTTACCCTCTCACGCTTGAGTCCCCATCCTAAGCCTCTCTACCTTTCACATTTCAGTGTCATTACTTGAAATTAAACTGCAAATGAACTTCCCAACCTTTTACAAAAAACTCATTAAAGGGTAATAAAAATCTCAGTCCATAAATCTTCCTAACAACAAGCGACAAAGTGTTTCCAATAACCCATAAATCAGTAAACCTGGCGTTTTATTTTTTCTTCTTCTTCTAACAGCATTTCAACTGTGTGCTTTATAGACAGGGGGTGCAATTTTTAAACGCATTAAATAAACAACTGTAGCAACTATGGCTGGGAACAAACCTTAGCGCTGAATTTAACACACCTGACTGCTAGTGAAGGAGCACAATATTTGTTTCATAGGAAAACCAGGTTTTTAACCCAGCAACAGATCTGGAGATCCGCCAGGAAACATTAGAAAGCTACGTTGTAGGTCCACAGAATAACAATGCAAATACTACCCTATGATAAAACAATGCAGTGAAGAGCTTCACCACAGCCGTCATCAAAAAATGCGGCAGACTGCAGCAAGGGAAGAGCTGCGATGCCTCACGGTGGGCTGAAGAAGCAACGACAGCCTCTAGTCACCAATTTCCCCCGCCCAAAGCAGGCGAAGGACCATTTGTCCCGCGTTCAGGGCTCCACCCTCTCCTTTTACACCGGTAGTTGACTTATAAAGAATGGCCATGAAGGGAGAACAAGGGAATGGCAGTTATGTTCCTAAGGGCACTAAGGCTATTTCCGCACGAGACGGTTATAGCGCTATGATTCCACTTTCAACATCCTATGGAATCCTGGGGTTTGCAGTTTCGGGAGGGGCCAGCGGCCCCTCCCGAAACTGCAAACCCCAGGATTCCATAGGATGTTGAAAGTGGAATCATAACGCTATAACCGTCTCGTGTGGAAATAGCCTAAGAGACAATGCGGCCTTACACACGCAGCCATTTTAACTCGTCCGCTAGAGGGCTGGGGCGTGGAAGGGTGGCAGGGCACCAAAGCCTCACACACCCGCCAACGCCTCCTCCGGAACACATAACGAGAAGGGGCGTTATCACAGGGACGCGCGAGAGCGAGCGCGCGGGGAAAACGTCCCCAACGGCCGACATGCCATTAGGCGCGCGCGCCGCTGACGTTGCTCGCGAGTTCCAGGCGGGGCTTGTTACCTTGTTAACGGCGGAATATTCACGCAGCGCCAGATCCCAGAAGCGGCAGCCTATTTGGTTCCCGCACTGGCCAACTGTAGGGGGTGGGGGGACGGAAAAGACCAATGGTCAGTTATAAGGTCAAAAATTAAAAAAAAAAAAAGATGAAAACAAGACGGGTTGGAGTAAGGGCGGGCAGCGTCTGTTCGCTTACCTTGAACCACCACTGATTGAGTCATGGCTGCCCGTTAGCGCGGGAAAACCGTTTCTAAGGGCAGCCGGTTCTAGGAAGGCCGGCTGAGCGAAACGGGTCTTCCAGCACCGAGCGCCTGTCCAGAAAGCTGCTCGCTGTTTGCCAGGCGGGAGGACGTCTTCCTTTTTCTTGCGCCGTTGAAGCGAGCGGGCGGCTGTGAGGAAGGGCAACGGCGGTGGCGAAGAGGAACCCCTCGGCCGTTCTTGCTTCGCAGGCGCTCTGCGCGGATCCCTTCTGCCCGCCTCTTTTCGTAACCGCCGCTTTGCGGAATGGAACAGCTTTCTTCCCGCGCCTGCGGAGGGTTGTTTGGAAAGGGCTGCAGCTCCTTTTGTTGTGCCCTGGCCTTTTCATAATGTGAAGGCAGCCAGGAGGAAGCTCCTCTCTACCTCCTTTAGAGATGAGCAGCGGGAAGTTTGGCGCCACGTTTTCCCCTCCTCCCGGGGGCATCTTCCACGCCCCTTACTTTTCCACACATACACGCTAAAAGCGCAGAAACCGTCCTTTTCTGCCTGGTTTCCGTACAGTTCCTAACGCAGAATATGCCAGCTTACCCAGTAACGCCACGAAAGGAAGGATGGGAGAAGGTTATACCGAGTTTGGGAACATCCAAAATGAAAATAGCTTGTTTAGGAGGAGCAGGGAAATTTGTTCAGAGAAAACCAAAGCCGTTGCCTTTTCTTTATTGGAAATACATTATTTTAAAAGGATCCTTTAAAATCCGCTACAGTGACAGCAGTAAACAGCTGTTCCTGCTTGCACCCTGAACTGGAAGTGTCCAGTTATCCCCAGAACACATTTTTCTGCTCAGATTCTGCAAACTCAGGACTGTGACTTTCTTGACAACCTGTAGTGTGGTCTTCCTCTTTTCCTACTATCTCCTACCTTATCAAGCATTATTATCTTTTGTAGTGAGTCATGACTTTTCATGGTATATCCAAAATGTAAGTCTGAGTGGGCTTCTAGGGGGAGAGCTCAAGCTCGATTTGTTCTAGGGCTCATTTTTTGTCTTTTTGGCAGCCCATGGTATCTGCAGAACTCTCCTCCAGCTCCCCCTTCTTTACAAAGAACATAAACGAAAGAGCTGGTTTGGTGATACACATGTGGACATGCGTAAAAACAAGAATAAGAGAAGGTGGGTAACTGGTTAGAAGGGACTGAGCTTTTGGGCTGATGGGAGAACATGGACAGATTTAAAGTCTTGGGTGCTTAGAGGTTCCCTGCCACCTTGGGATACATTGTCAGTTAGAGTAGTCCCTCCACATTCTGTGTTTGGGGCATAGGATCCTCACAAAAGTGGAAAAATCATGAATAACTCCCCTCCTGTGATTCCCCTTCAGAGCTTTCTCCTCCCATTCTCTTGTGTCTGGCCCAGGAACTGGGGTGGGGGAAGAAAAAAGACAAGGTAAAGAGCTTACCAGTATCACATGCAAGAGTGGTGAGTACTGTATTCTAGCTACTTCTGGTTGCCATCTTGAGAAAGGCAATTCCTCCCAGAGGGGAGAGGCAGGAGCAAAGAGAGCACCTGACCAATCAGTGGTCATTACACAGTAGAATGTGCAGCCACCTGGCAGAAAGGACATGCCTCCAGCAGTGTGTGTGTGGGTCTTTGCTCACCCAAAAGGAAAAAAAAAAGTCCATTTTAAACATAAGCTTCACAAGCCTGGGGTGAGGAATGTAAACAAATGGGAGGAGGAAAATGGAGCTGGGGAGGCAAGCATGTGCCTCATGAATAATCAAAATTTATGAAGGTCAAACTCATGAATGTGGAGGGAGAACTGCATTTTTAAAGTTTGTTCTAGCCAGGAATAGAGAATAGTGCATGGCTTAAAAAGTTGGCATTTCAACTTTCCATTGACAGTCTCCTACCTCTCAATCAGACGCACTCCCCTACTCACTTGCAGGTAAGCTATAGCTGCTTCCCTCCTTCATGCCATTCTTATCTTTATCCTGCTCTTTTCACACACACAAACTGCCACTCTAATAATAATAATAATAATAATAATAATAATAATAATAATAATAATAATAATAATTTATTTCTATCCCGCCTCTCCCCATGGATCGAGGCAGCAAACAACAATAATGTATTTAATGTATTAATTAAAAACATTAAAAACATACCCAATCCTCCCCACCCACCAACCCATCTAAAACCAGCCCCCTAAAACACACAACAATTGACAATTAACAACAATCAGCTGATTATTAAAAGAACAGCAAGACAATTGGTGGGAGGCGGTGGAGTACTAGTCTGGGAAGGCCTGTTGGAAGAGAGCAGTCTTGACTGCTTTTTTAAAGCAGTCAGGACTGGTAATATGCCAGGTCTCCTCTGGCAGGCCATTCCATAACTTGGGAGCAATAGAAGAGAAGGTCCTCTGGGTAACTGCAGCCAACCTAGTTCTGGCTGGCTGCAGTAAATTCCTCCCAGAGGACCTTAGGGTGCGGGGCGGATTATATGGGAGAAGGCGATCCCGCAGGTAGGCTGGCCCCAAACCATAAAGGGTTTTAAAGGTAATAACCAACACCTTGTACTGTGCCCGGAAACTAATAGACAGCCAATGTAACGACTTCAGAATTGGTGTTATGTGATCAGTTTTAGGTCTACCAGTGACCAACCTGGCTGCCATATTCTGAACTAATTGAAGTTTCCGGACTAAGCACATGGGTAGCCCTATGTAGAGCGCATTGCAGAAGTCAAGCCGTGAAGTTACCAGTGCATGCACCACTGCTTTTAGGTGTTCCAGCTCCAGGAAGGGGCACAGCTGACGTATCAGCCGAAGCTGATAGCAGGCACTCCTGGCCGCACCTCTTTGTTATTCAGAAAGACTGGGAATTTATAAGCGGATCAAATGACAGGGCATCTGTTCTTAGCAGGCCAAAGCAGGAAATAAAATACTTGGCTGTGAGGCATTGATACCTCACTGCTCTGTTTTGTATTCTTCCTCACATCCTGAGATACTGCTGATGGACATGATAATCTTTTCATACAAGGCAGTTTCTCTGGAATAGGTCGGAAATCAGATCTTATATGGCAGCAGTTTGAAGGTGGTCCATTCAGTTGCCTGATGGAGTGACTCCACCTAGCAGACATTCTGAATGTGTGTAAAGAGTGGACATGCTTCAGAAGCAGGGAGAAAGAACAACTGGAAAGGAGAAGGAATGAAGTAACTTGCCATTAAACATGGCAAACATTTCTTTAAGGGCTTGTATTTGTCATCAGGAGACTTTGACATAGTAGGGTCTCATTACCCCAACACACTGGCTGCCATTACCATCAAATGTGATTGTTGTTTTCGGTTGCTGCAGTTTGATAATATGGACAAGGCATATGAAAGATGTTTGCCCTGTCAGCTTCATTCTTTTTTAGAGTATTTGTTAGCTTTAAAACAAACAAGTTCACAATTAAAATTACAATCTTTTCCTTTCCCCCCCTGTGGTTATGGATTTGTTTGTTTGTATATTCTGTTAAAACTTAAGCTAAAACATTAAATCTTTAAAAGAAAAAAAATGAGAAGTCGTGCAGAGGCAAAATGCATAGGAAAGGGGGATATTTGCCAGCGTCTAAGATGCAGCAGTGTATAAGATGCACCTCATTTTTAAATGTTATTTTTCAGGGGGAAAAAGTGCATCTTATATGCGGCAAATATGGTACTTTCATGCTCTATGACCTACATGTGTGCTGTTGTGGTGGTGGATCTGGGCACCAATTCCATTCTCGGGCTGACAGGAGGAGCAATCCACTACGCCTGAGTTGATCCTCGTGCCAGCTGACGCAGGAGCCGTTTGCGAGCTTTCAGAATTCCATTAAACCAACTCCCTGTCCCTCTTCCTTCAGTTTTTCTTTCCTCCTGCGTGCAGTAAGACGCATTAGAGTCCCTCTCCCATGTAGGATAGTGAGGAGATTAACAGATTAAGAAAGGAGATAATTAGACGAGCAGAAAACTGGAGAAGACAACAGTGACGAAACTCAATGTTATAGATGAAGTGATCTGCAGCACCACAGAGTTGGGCTTGGTCACTGGCATTCAATGTTCCATCCAGAAGACCGCTGCAAGGCAGGCTTCGGATGAGATGGCTGGAGCAGCAACACAGAAGTTGGTACAGCGTCTCTCGGATGAGAAATGCGCTGCTGAGCTCCAAAAAATATTCCTGTCCTCCAGCGAGAGTGAGGCAGATGAGCGGAAAATAGCTAATGCAAAGAGAACCACGGAGGAAAAAAAGTCTGAGAAAAAGGCAGATAAAAAGAAACCTAAGGAAAAACATGGAGTGAAGAAGTTATTAAAAGACAGTACGAAGCCACTCACCTCCGAGAGTTGCGACTGCCATCTTGGAAATAAGAATTCCAAGATGGCACCCGAGGGGTCAGTCACTCCCTGAAAGGCTTCAGATGCCATCTTAGGTGTGGCGATGCAAGCGCTCAATTTCAAAGGCCTGAGTACAACGGTGACTGTGCAGGTGTGCAGCGCTGCCACGCCTATAATGGCAGGCTCAGTAGAAGATGGCCGGACCATGTTAGCAGCTGAGTATAGGCCCTGGAGTGCAGAAATGCAGTGCTTCATGGAAGGATCGCTGTAGTACGCGCCGCAGAGGGGGCCAGACCCACAGCGTGACCCTGAATAGGTATGCTGGGGCGGCCAAGTAAGTCAGAGGCTGTGCATAATTGAGAACTTGTGCATGGAAATTCAGTCTATGATCAGGGAGGCTGTGTCTTCACAGCTTCAAGCAATTTTACCAAAACAAATACACCAAGTTCCTGCTGAACATATTGAGATAAATGAGCATCTGGTAGCTCACAGAACAAGCAGCTCATTCCAGCAGCGTGATTTACAGTCACAAATGATGACCAGTGTTCAGAAACCTGGTAGTCAGAAAAGGTTAAATGATGAGGAGTCTGTGGATAATGAGGAAGCAATGGTACACCAGTTAAAGAAAAGGAGAATTGAATTTGAGTTTCGAACTGACATAAAAGGAAAACTGGGGTCTACCTGGGAAAAGTCTGCATTAAAAGGAGTACATTCACTGCAGGCAAGAGGGGTCACTTCTGATATACCTGAGGTTGACACCTTCACTGATGAAGAGGTAGATGAGGAAGAATTGGTAGAAGCAGAGGAAACTGAGTTTTCTGATGCTGAGGAAGATGAAAAGGTAGATTCAGATAGGATGTTTGAGGCTGACTCCTTTAGGAGTATTTTAAGAAGGGTGCTTCAAACATTAGGTCTACATGAGGCTAAGGAAGAACAGGACAAAGCAGGTAAAGACTGTAGAATAGCAGCAGTAATAAGGAAGAAGGAGTCTAGGTGCATGGAATTCCCTCTGCCAGATTTATTCAAAGACGTGATTACTGCAGAGTGGAATAATCAGGGAAATACAAGAAAGAATCTGTCATGCAGTAATAAATTATACTCCTTCCAGGAACAGGATGTGAAATTCTTAAAGGTGCCCCCGCTGGACGCTCCTATTGTAGGACTGGTGTCTGGTGCGATTGTTCCCAGGGAGGGAGACACCCAGCTTAAGGAAATGGATGAGCGGAGGATGGAGTCTTGTCTGAGGAAAGCGCACGAGGCTGCCTCGGCGATGATTAAGGCATCGACAGCTGCTTCGATGTTTGCCAGGGCAGCAATGCTGTGGTCTCAAGACATCTTAGAGGCACAACATCTGTCAATGAATGTGGAGCGAATACAGAAGATTTTTAAATATATTGCAGATAGCGGGTTGGATGCTACAGCATATGCAGCAAAGAACATAAACCTATTAACAGTGGCAAGATGTTCTCTGTGGTTGAGACATTGGGAGGCAGATCAGAAGTCTCGT